>JAIGNY010004296.1:307500-412246 GCA_020152595.1 Chiridota heheva
AATTTTGGCGTATTTTGTAAATTTGCTGTCGTATGTACAGGGCACTGCGTAATGTACAGGGCATTTCTTATTGTATAGGGCACTGCGTGCTACCGAAGCATGCAAGTAATTGTTAAGATACACAGTTGTGTAGGCCTGCCTCGCTAAAGTAAAAAAAATGTGCTTAAGATACCAAAAACATTAAAAAGTCAGACTATTATTATCAAGAAAAATATTTTAAAATGTTCATACCCCATTCTTGTATAATGTTGATTGTTAGATCATGAAATTTGGGTTAACAATCCCAAAATAAACTAGAAAATATGTTTGTTAATCGTATCCAAACTTTCATGAGGTTTTAATGAACTTTGACCAATTGTCAACGATAATATACTATTCAGATCTTGAACACGCCTACTTTTTAAGAGTATAGTAACTTGACTTGCAGATTGTGATCAATTGACAGATACCTGTACACAATCTTACACATACAATACAGGAGGAAAAACAACATCAAAACTTTCACGGTACAGTACACGTATATTGACTATACACAGTTTTAGTACTTGCCTAGTGTTTATGTACAGTACTTGTATGGACATGTTGAATCATTCGACCGTTCTCGTAAGTCGTAGTTGTGTTTCTTTAGTAATTCAAAAACATTTTTGTGTGAAATAAAACATTCAATCGCATCAGAGTTAAGATTTTCATGATTTTCATTTAAGTTAATGAAAAACTGGCATAAAATTTCAGATGCTATATCTTAATTTTACGACGCAGGTACAACATGTGTTGTAAGAATTTCAATCATAGCGTAATATATGACAAATTTGTCGTTAATGCGAACCCTGGTGGCACTGGCCTTCACTACAGACGGGTCTTGATTGTGAGTCTAATCGAGAGAAACTTAACGGAATGTCACACGTCAGAGCTTTGTTAGGAACTTCAATCCAGGATCTTCTAGCCATGAGGCCATGTGGTATCATAGGCGAGCAATGTTCTTTCAATGTCTAGAGGCAATTGAGAGACTACGTTTGATTGAATGAACTGCAAAGAGAATGACAAATTTATTTGCAGGAGCACAAGGCAACATCGGCAACCCACCCACAGATCAACAAAGGAGTGATTCAAGTGATTCAGCTCACAATCTATATGTAACTTAGATGCAGAGACACGGCAGTGATGCCAGAAGTGAGTGGTCAGTCTCAACCACATAGGTGGACAATTGTTGTTGGGGAGACTCCATAGGGAAGATCCGTCAGGAGCAGGTCATGGATCCAGACTTGCAACTGGTGTTGAATTGGCTTATTCACGATAGATTCAGAAGTAGGAGCAAGAGCATTGATCCTCACAGCTAATTTCGGGTGCAATAGTGGTAGCCTCTACCATACCGGGCTACTTTCGAATGCAAGAGTGGCAGCACCACATTGGGTTGCCTTCGAACACAAAGGTATCCACTGTCATTGAACTTATCCCAATTACCAAAGTCAAGATTTTAGAAGTAACAGTAGAATCTTCAAGAGGATAATAACCCAACTGTCTCGAACGGCGTTCTTCCGGCAGCGTGCCAGCAACACGAAGTTGGCTGATAACCTGTTGGTTAGTACATAGTAAGCAGTAGTAAAATCACAACAGTATGAACGATTACATACAGTACATACAAATTTACAAGCTTAAGCAAAGTCAATGGGCTTCAACATGTGTTTTCAAAAATGAAGACTTCCATATTTTCACATGAAAATCAGCACACGGAAACTTGAATTGGTTTTACACCTTGTAAATATCGTAATAACTCGATTGCTTTCTAAAAGGATGCACATTTTTTGTTCAAAAATAAAGTTTCAAGAGATTTCCTGCGAGCGTCTTGACAAAAATGTTATACACACGTAAGCACTTTTCATGAAATACCAGCTAATTTAGCATAAGCACATTTAGCATAAACACTTGAGATAGAGGAGAACAATTGTTTTACAGGCTAAGAAATATGTCGTCCAAGCAGTGACAATAGGCCTGGTCAGTTTAGGATTTTGAAGCCAGGATAATATCGATTTTTACCGACGATCGGACATAGGCTAACATTAGTACATTTTAACTTTTACTGATACACCTGCTGGGTATTTAGGCATGTTTAACACACAGTGGTTGAAATTCAAGACAGTCACGGAACGTTCCAGTTGACTATAAAAACAGTGATAGATTTTTACCGAAAATTCAATAAAGCGACGCCAAATATCCCAAATCAATCATCCTACATACATAGGATTGGAGATTAAGTTGGAACATTGATTAGTCAATATTTTGGGGTGCTACTAAAATGCATCGAGCATGCCCGAAAGACCCGAAAGACAAACACACAACCAATCGGGGCTACAAAAAGCACACCCAGAGCATACCAGTTTTGCTAAATGTTTAAATGTCAGTTATCACAAATGGAAACATATTTTAAAGCGATAAATCTTGGCTATAAATACGGCTCCTATTTTTCTGCCGCAAACTTTTTAAGTGTCGGTAATATATTAAACGATCTGACCAAGATGGTGGTGCCCTTCTCCAATATATATTTCATAAATAGGGCAAGGGTGCCAAGATTACTGACCTGACGATCGACCTATTACATCCCGATTACTTTCTTGTCTATTACATCCCAAATTCTTCTTTCACTTCGAAATTTTCAGAAAAGCAAAAAGCAGGGAAAATAGGTCACCCTCAAAATTTGGGACCGATATAAACAATTTATTATCGACTTGATATTTTTTAGATAATTTCACAACCCTTTTTAAAACTCCTGCTGCAGCCAAGCGCACTGTGGCAACTGTGGAGCCTCGGACCATGACGGCGCCTCTTGCGCCAACACCCCACACTGCACCAATTGCGACGGTACTCACACAGCAAACCCATCTCTCCTTCTCAAAAGACTGCCCCACCTGGCTTCTGGAAAAACTGATAACTAAACTGAAAACCCTAAATCCCAGCATTACTTACCCGGAGGCTAGGAAACAATTCCTTACTTCCTCCTCCACACTAAACCTTCGTACTCGAGCACAGTCTCTTCAAACACCAATACCGCCCCCCTAACACAACTAAAACTGACTCAAATGCCCAAACTGACCTCACCTGGCTCTTCTTACCAAGTCCTAAGTCCATCACCTTTGCCAACAACCAAATCACACTCATTACACAAACCACCACCTCCACCACCACCTCTCTCCCCAAACTTTCTTCCTTTTTTAAGACCCCCTCCCCCGTCCCCTACACCCAACACCTCAAATGCCATCAAACTCAAGCCAACCTGGCCAACAAATTAACAAACAGCCCACCATCCAGACCCACTTGTATGACACTAATGGGAACATGGATTGTTCGATTACTGAACCCACCGAATCACCATTTGGTAGATGAGTGGATGGCAAAAGGTGGTTTGAGGTAGTAGGTGAAACGGGAATGGAAGGTAAATGGGGAATGGTAGGGGAATGGTGGATGGTATATTAGTAGATGATGGCAGGTAAAGGGGGAGGGTAGGTGAATGGGGCATGTTGGGTTGATAGTTGTAAGTGAGGGGATGGGAGGGAAAAAATGTCTGGCGGAAGATGGCATAATGATTGGTAGATGTAGGAATTGGGATGAAGGTGGGATGGCATGGAGACAGGATGGGAAATAAATATGGGACAGGGTGAGATGGCATATGGGACAGGTTGGTATGTGCAACAGGGTACTAAGGAATGTGGGACAGGATGTCATGACATGTAGTCCTGACAGGGTGGATTGGCATGTGGGACAGGGTGGCATGGCATGTGAAACAAGGTGGTGTCATAGCATGTGGGACGAGGTGGGATGGCATGGGGACAGGGTGGGATGACATGTGAGACAGGGTGATATGGCTTGTGGGACAGGATGGCATGTAATGGAAGTCATCTGGATTTCAGGTAGGATGGCATGTGGGATAGCATGGAATGGCCTGTGGGACAGGGTGGGATTGCACTTCGTACAAGAAGGGAAGGCATCGTGTGCGTGTCTAGCTTTACATTTTTAGGGGGCTTAAGCCCCTATAAACATATTCAGGGCCATGATGCAAGTTAAGATTAGGGGGCCATGACAGAGGTGTAGGAAGTTCGAGGCACCCCCTCTCCTTCAAATATGGGAAATTGAAGAAAGATTTCCCTAAAGTTGACGACGATTTTCTGAAAATTGATGAAAAATTCATGGAAATTGAAGCAATTTTCCTAAAAATGAAAAATCGTGAAAATTCAAGATGATTTCCTGAAAATTAACAAGTGGGATTTGTAAAGCCAGGAAAAATTTAGAATTCTTTCCCCACTGTGAAATGACCCTTTCTACATTTTTCAAGAACGAGTGTTGGCAAGTGCCCTTGGATTGGACGAAAAGGTGAAGACCCTTATTTGTATTGCTTTGAAAGCTATGGCAGGGGAGGGGAAGGGGGAAGCTTGGCCCTGATAGCTTATTTATTAAGACCTACTAATCTATCTCAAGGCTTTTGGTTTTTATGTTGCATATTTAAGTCAAAATATGAAGATTTTCGATCCAAAATGAAAGATTTTTGGTCCAAAATGAAAGATTTTTGATCCAAAATTGAGGATATGTATATTGGTCCAAAATTAATGATAATTCAGTCAATACGATTAAAACATTGCCAACATCAATATACATATATTTTTGTGGTCTACAACATTTTTTGGGGTGAAAAAAACTGAGGATATATATATTGAGGATATATATATTGCAAAATTGAGGATATATATTGGTCCAAAATTAATGATAATTCAGTCAATACGATTAAAACATTGCCAACATCAATATATTTTTATATTATATATTTTTTTGGTCCACAACATTTTTTGGGGTGGCTAAGCCCCCCTCAGACATTCCACTGGATGGCATGTGGGAAAGGGTGGGGTGGTACGGTGCAAGGAGGGATGGCATGTGAGACGGGTTGGCCTGATATATGGAACAGGGTGGTAAGTCATATGATGGCAAGTCATCTTGATTGCAGGTGTGATGACACATGGGTCATGCGGTGGAATGGCATCTGGATTTTCATGTATGATTTTCTGTAGGGGGGAAGTAGCATGGTATGGCATGTGGAATAGGGTGGGATGGCAGGTGTGACCGAGGCTGGAAAGCATGTTATTATCGGCAAGGGGATTTGTATCGTTTGCAATATCTGGTTTTTAAAGGGAGCCCCCTTTGACAAATGATGTTTTCTAAAATGTTATAAATATGTTTTCTAAAATGTTATTAATATGTTTTCTTAAATTTGATTGATATGTAACAGTGATTGAAATTAGCATAAGCCCGCTATCCTGGACTTAGTTGATTTTACGTATGGGAAGGCACAAATTCCATCATTCAAGCCCGTTGAGCTAGTCATATAATCATAAAATTCCAGTAAGTTTATGTCAGACGTGAAGAAAAGGGCTTGTGGAGAAAGTTCAGTCGGGCTAGTGAAATGTGAGGTGAGAAAGCCCAACGGGCTAGCACTTATATGTAGAGAAATTGGTTATGGCAATTGCATTTGGTCTTTCATACTGTGTAAAGTGAAAATGCAGAAAAATTAGTCAAAACATGTGTACAGACAAATGGTTTGAATACAGAATTGCTGCTTCTACTTTCTTCACTTAGAAGAACCCAGAATGGTTCCAATTATCTTTGCAGCAATGTAGCTTATGAAGAGCGTGATTTAGTTGGGCAATAAATTTGGTACATTAAGCAATATGGTGATGTAGGAAATATTCATTCAGACAAAATTTATCATCCCTCGCCAATGAATCTTCATCTGAATCTTCATCTGTTGTCCATCCTTCAGACTCTGTCATTCAGACTGTCAATCCACACTTCAATTGTTCAGTTACTTGAAGTAATGATTTCTGTCCTTGGAAAGGAATTCAAGAGCAGAAAACTGCCTCACCCGAAAGGAATTTGATACAATGAAGACTGCCCTCAAAAGAAGTTGAAACAGCGCATTCCTGACATGAATATCAAATAAAATGTTTGTGTCTGGCATGAAAGGACACTCATACTTGAGTCTCTTACCTCTTCAAAGGCTTACACGAAAATTGGTTTTATTTTCTGGCGTGAAGAGAGAAAAAAATAATATACTACTGTATAATAGAAAACAATAATTTCATGTTTGAAGAAGGAAGAAACACCTCTAAATTAATCTGCATTGGTATTTCAGTTAGTGCTGTCATGACATCAATTATCGCTATTTTTTTCCACGACATGAAATATGCCTCTCGCGGCATATCGCGATACCAAAAACTAATACTCAACTAAGAAATTTTCGCGCAATTAGGCTAGGCTACTTCATACGTTACAATTCTAACGTTACGGTACTTATTATGAAAGTCAAGTTCAGGCCATTAAAAACGTGCAAACTAATCATGAAACATAAAAATAACTAATTAATACTCGTGCTCTGTCACCACACACTGGCACGCGCCGATGTGTGTTGGCAAAAAGGACGGAAAATTGGTCCAGAATGTGCCATTCAGGCTCTCACTTTGATGATTCATGGTCATGTTGGCTGAATTACCAAACACGTGCGTGATGAATGTAATAGTCACGCGATCATGTCATCTGCTAGATCTGCAAATGATTTTTTATTGCGTTCATCATATTATGGAGTAAATTGTAATTCCATGATCATATAACGTTAGTGGTATTAACAATTTGTGTCTTGAGTCAGTTTTCTTGAAAAGTATTGCAATACTACGATATATCGCGATATTTTTCTTCACGATAATCGATACGTATTAGAGCCACGTCGTGACAGTACTAATTTTAGTTGGATTTGGCAGACGGAATAGCCCTAGATCTAAATATTATTAAGGAAAGATCAACTCTGCTATCAGTTACTAGGGGTTTTGTATGGTTTTGCAATGCAATATCAGGATCATATGTCTTACCGTAGTATTTTTATTTATTTTTCATTACAGGGGAAAATCCATCTTCAGATAAAGAAGTTGAAGCCTTCAGTGCCACTCGTCTTTACTTGGTGGAATATGAATGAATGCAGAACGGAAGGTATCCTGATCGAATGTGACTGTTTCAAGCATCCTCTCTCAAACAATGTAGAGGGCGATAAGCAATGGGCAAAACAGCTTAAAGAAACATTGCAGGTTGCAGAGGTTGTGTCGTTGAATCAGGATAATGCTGAAGCACTTGGATTTGATGAAAATCACTGGTACGAGGTTCTGGGTAAGAATAAATGGCTTTATGGATTGCAGCGGAGGACACGGAAGGGAAGAATTGACAATGTTCAGATCAATCTGGTTCAAGAAATCCAGAGAATTAGAACAAATCAGGAAATTGCTGAATTGATGCCAAGCAAAGTGGAGACAATTGGAGAAGGGGTTAGTTTGGAACAAAGTAGAAAGGAAAGCCAAGGAGTTGAAACTTTGGTGGAAGAAGCGGGTCAGATGGACTACAGCGAAGAAACTCATTACGATGTGGTAAATGGGGAGAACGAATTTAATGCAAGCAATGAGGATTTTTTGGCGGCTGAGTCCTTACAGAATTTAAACCAGGAAGTACATAACTCAGCACAATTTGAATTTTGTAGCCAAGAAACTGAAGATGCAGAAAGTAAAGTCAATGGGTCTCAGGAAATAAACAAATTTACTGAAGATCAAGAGGCTCATCCAGTCCTTATAAGTCAGAGTGAAGACATTGAACACAGTCAAAGCCAGAATTACCATGAGACAGCCCTTGAAGGTGCATCAGGAACTGAGAATGAATCTTTTGAGAAAAATTCGATTCCAGTCAAAATAATGGAGGGCGTTCCAGAAGGTGTGATTTTTGGTGAAGAAGTTGAAATTCATACCAGTAGGGAGGAGGACCTGAGTGGCACCTCTTTAACGCTGAAAGCGACCAGAACAGGAGAAGATGGAAATATAACCATTACAAATATACACGGAGCGGAAAATTCTGCAGAAGGTATCAAAGTAGCCTTGTCCTCCATTGGTGTTTGTGGGGATAAGGAAATGATCAACCTAGATGCAGTGGTGATAGAGCATGTTCAGCCTTCCTCGGAATCAGATCCAACACAAAATCCTGCCCAGCAAACTGTTGTAGTACCCTTAAATGCTGATGTGCCTGTAAGTGCCGACACCCCTGAGGGGACGGTCAGTTTGGCTCGTTTCTTAGAGGATTTGTTTCAGAATCAGCGAGTGTTAGATGGGAGACAATATGCAAAGACTGAAGGTAGTGTTGTTGTTCTACAGCAGCCGGACGATGCTTCGGCCAGCATCGAAGATGTGAAGAGCATGAGCTCTATCGCAGCAGAGGATATTCAGAACAAACTTCACAAGCTTCAGAGTGGTAATTTTTACATTTGTGAGATATGTGGTAAGGTTATAGCCAGAAGATACATGAAGTCGCATACCAAAGCACATGAAAGCAACACTGACCCTTCACCTTATGCTCGTAAGAAGTGGAAATGCGACATTTGTAACAAGATGCTGATTAGCGATAAGAAGGTGCACATGCGCAGACATTCCGGCGAAAAACCATACAGCTGCCGTTACTGCGATGAAACGTTTGTCGCCACATCAGAGCGCTACTTCCACGAGAAGAGAAAACACACAAAGGACTATCAATACCAGTGTGAGATTTGTCAAAGAAAATTCCTCAAGAAGGTTACTTTGCTGCGACATCACGAGGCCCACAAGAGAGGAACAGCAAACTGTAAGAAGATAAAGCCAAGCCGTGACAGAAAGAAGTACCAGCAGCAGACTTACGAGAAACGCAAGTCACAGATCGGAGCTTGTAAGGTCTGCGGGAAGAAGTTACCCAGGACGTCCCTTTATGAACATCAGAGAAGACATCTTAATTTGCGGCCATTTCAGTGTTCCTTTTGTCCTAGCTCATTTACAACCAAGGGAAATTTGCAGGACCACATGAATATTCATACCGGTAATACACCATACAAATGCAAATTTTGTGATAAGAGTTACACGCGTAGGTACAGCTTAATTGTTCATGAGCGCTCACACACAGGGGAACGTCCATACTCATGTGCAGTGTGCAACAAAGGGTGGCGCGAAAGTTATGGGTATAAATTACATATGCAGAAACATCACCCAGAATTGGTGGATACCAGTGTCAGAGTTCGTCCCAGAAAAAGAGAGACGAGTAGCTCCTGTGTGTGGAAGTTAGCTCAGTCATTGGTTTTGATTGTATAAAATAATTTCTATATAAAAGTGTAAGGTTTTGTTGGGTGAATTTATCCTTACCTTTCTAGTGTAACCCTCTGTGTTGTGATTTGTTTGTATTATGAGTTTGACTGATTGAAATAGATGCCTTGTCATGATTTTCAAGTTCTGTTCTATAGAATTCCCTATTAGTTTTGTGGTCAAACAAACTTATCTTATATGAAAGAGGACTTTAACCCTTACTGTACGAGGGCTTTAAAAAATGCAAGCCCAATTTCCGTAAGTTTTTTTTTCATATGCATTTTTGACAACATTCCTTTTATTTTCTTTCAATACAAGTTTAGTTGGAATGCAAGCTAAGATATTTATCTTTTGAGTAATGAAAGCCAAATTAGGATATAATGGACACAAATATGCAAATTAAGCAATTTTTTGCTAAATTTGGTCAACAAATGGCCAATCTTTGAACAAGTATAACTTCTTGTCATTATTAAAAACAGCTTTGTGTTACATATTTAGATTGTAAAATTTCCTTTCCAATGATGCTAATCTAAAATTTTTAGAAGAAAAAGGAAAGATGAAAAAACATTAGTTTTAGGCAAATGACCCCTGAAAACTGCAGCAGAAAAATTATAACACCGTAGTCATGGTGAGCTGATGAGCTCCCCGGCTGGCCGCGTTTATATGCACTACACCACAAGACCATTGAAAGTGAGGTGATGAAATTTAATGATTATAAGAAAAGGTCCAAATAGAGGGGGGTATGCCTGTACTTATATATCAAATGAAAGGAAATTGCAAGCACTTTCGGACGGCGGTTCAAGGAAGCATGTGCGATGTACGGTTTTGGTACACAATTTTTTTGAGAGAAAAAAATGGCAGAAATTCATGAAATGTTGAAAAAATTTCTCCAAAACAAAAGAATGCAGGTAAGGATTATAGAAATTGAACTAGAAATCATTATTAGGATTTGCATGTTTGATTTTGAAGCAAAAATGTGATCTTAAAGTTATTGCCACTCTCGGCACCTACTCCTGGCCCACTTTTCCGCCTTGGGCCACCCCCCTTCCTTCTGTTCACCTAGACCTCTCCGCTTATAACAAAACTCAAACTCACCCTAACCTCTTCATCAATCTCCACAACCAAATCAAAGACCAACTCTCAAATTACACCTCCATCTATACTGATGGCTCCAAGGAAGGCAACAAGACAGCTGTTGCTGCCATCATCCAAGACATCACCCTCAGTAGCAGACTTCCTGACCACTCATCCATCTTTTCAGCCGAGGCTAAGGCCATTCTCCTCGCCCTCAACTTTATTGAGTACTCTCCTCTTAGTCACTTTGCCATTTTCTCTGACTCAAAGGCTGTTCTTACTTCATTAC
This sequence comes from Chiridota heheva, assembly GCA_020152595.1. Taxonomy (NCBI): domain Eukaryota; kingdom Metazoa; phylum Echinodermata; class Holothuroidea; order Apodida; family Chiridotidae; genus Chiridota; species Chiridota heheva. The sequence goes on from JAIGNY010004296.1 coordinate 318,034, forward strand.
TCAATCTTAAATGGGATAACCTCACCTGCCACCTCCTCCGGAAACTCTTTTCTCCCACCCTCTGCAGGAAAAGTGTTCTTTTCTTCTGGATACCCAGCCATGTTGGCATCCCTGGCAATGACAGGGCTGATACAGCCGCTAAGCTTGCCCTTAACCTCCTCCCTTCCCCTTTTCCCAAAACCCTCTCTGACATCAAACCGCTTATCGCTTCTCTTGTTCGTGACCGCTGGCAAACCTTATGGAACTTCCAAATTGATAACAAACTCCATGTTATCCAGCCCACAATCCCGATCAAATCCACCATCAACAACCTTTCTCGTATCGACAACGTTCATATTACCCGTCTTAGAATTGGTCACACCCACCTCACTCACTCCCACCTCCTTATTGGTTCCCCCAACCCCTCTGTAACAATTGCCACTGCATCATCCTCACAATCCAACACGTTCTCCTTGCTTGCCCCCTGTACAACCTTCCCAGAGCTTCCCTCGCTCCCCACAACTCAATTGCTGAGTTCTTCCAAAAAAATCCTCCAGATAAAATAATCTCCTTCCTTCAGCATGCATCCCTCTACAACCATATTTAATTCTCCTCTTCCACCCCCTCTCTACTTTGTTTTTGTTTACCCATGCACCTCCTCTCTCGATCACAGCTTTCTGGCTTTGTTCTTGAATTTCTCTCATTCTCCCCTGGTCTCTTTCCTTACTACCTCTAAAATGATCTGACCTCTCAGGCACAATTTGACCTTCGTTGTCGTGGTGCCGTTAAGATCTCATCAAACAAACAAACAATAAAGTTATTGTAAGATTTATAATTAAAAAAAATTGCCATTTTTTTTTTAGTTTTGCCCTTTTTTTTTTAGTTTTGCCCTTTTTCAAGCAATTTTTTCAAAATTCTGTATTATAACCCCTATAAAAAAGTTACATTTTGTGAAAGAAATATCAGAGTACTTTAAAATGATACCAAGATTACTCCTATAGGACTTTGGTAAAATTCGATTTTTTTTATAGAAAAAGGTGGTTTGAAAATGGCGATAATATCGCCGCGTGGTAGAGTAAGGGTTAAAATACACAAAATGATAAATTTTGTTAAGGAGTTATTAAACTTTAAAGCTTTGTCTTATCTGTGTAGAAATGACTGATGTACTTACTATAGTCTATTATGGAAGGTTGGCACCTTCATTCTCCCATGCTTAACAATTGTTAATGTATTTTCAAGAAAATTAATTTTACTTTTTAATTATTTGAAAAATGTTGCCTTGAACTTTCTTCAGGTAGTAAATTAGATTTACCCTTACTAGATTCTATTTTACTACTTTTCTGACATCTCCAATGATTGATTGTTAAACCATAAAATCACAGGACAAAATATGATAGAATAAAGACTTTGAGGAATCTGAGTCTATGACATGACAACTAGTCTGATTTCAGTCGGTTCAACACAAATGATACCATACTTTAAACTCGAATATCTCCTTAACAGAATAAGATTTTTGAATGCTTTCTTCATTGTTTTGTATCTTTTTGAAGTCTTCTTTCATATGAAATGAACTTTCCTGACCCTTTAACTAATCCTTCAAAGGACTTGGGTCAATAGAATGACATTCTAAGGCATTTTTCCATCTAGTGACCCATGCAGCCATTTTTTGCATGGCCGAATCGAATAAGCACGGCCAAAGATAAAAGAGTACAGAAAGGTTTCGCCAGTGCACCACAACTGGTTATCAAAGGCCATGGACATTGACTTGGTCATCGATGTTATGTCTGTCCGTACATTGTACCTGTGTTCTCGTCCGGGTCGTATTAAGCGTTTCGTGATAGCATTGCTACTATCATAATCGAATACGCAGGTGACGACCCCGTCATTGTAATTGTGTGTTCACTCGTCGTTCTATCATGTTAGGAGAGCATGCCTACCTACATTTATCACAATGTACAGCCAGCTACACCATTTCTAGACAAAACCTTGTTTTAAGGTGAATGAAAATTATAAAAGAGGACGAAAATCTGATCAAAATTGAAAACAAATTGATAGTTTTACTGTAGTAATTCGTAGGCCTAAAATATTCAGGGTTTTTCCAAAATTGTGAAACTTTTGAAGTTGGGAAAGGCATTTTGCATTTCCAACAAGGGCTGAAAGGAAAAAAACTTGAATATATTATAAGGATTCCTTCCATTTTTGATGTCATAGATTTTGCATACAATAGCTTGCTACTTTGATCAGGTGGGATTTGTGAACTTGCATGTTAAAAGCTATTCACGTAAAGGAGCACTAGACCGAAAAGTGAGGGCGATCGTTTTTGCTCATTTTACAGATATATTATCCACAAAAGATCGATTAACTTCATGCCTCCATAGCCCACAGACAACATGAGGGCAAATGTTACTTGAATATCCATATTAACCAGAAAATTGCTATACCATTGCATGCCAGATTAGCATTTGATTTTTTGAGGGACCCCCTAAAAATACGCCCTCACTTTTCGGTATAGTGCTTCTTTAATCAGAAAACGACTCATAATTTAAAGCTATATGGACAGATAGCATCAATAGTAGTTTAACATTAGAAATGGCTTTGCTTAAAACCAGGAACATTTCAATCTGCCCTCAAATGGAGCAGGGCTAGTCAAAGTCAAAGTTATATATTTCTTTGTTTCCCGAAGCACAAAACTATACAGTTTCACCTTTCCTAGCTCCTTCAAGATAAGAACTACTCCCACTGGTGTTACATGGCATTTTTAGTGACACACATCTGAATATAATGGCAATCCTTTATAATTTAAGTAGTAACCATAATCAATGCTGGCATTAATTGTGTTTGCTGCTGGGGAAAGGTGAAATGAACTATGAGCATAGAACTATTTATACCTCAATGTTATGATGTGAACTTAATCTTGTTGAATGATGTGCTTAATTTGTTGCTTGAAAATTGCAGGCTAAATTTTAAGGAGTGGCTTTACAAATGATGTTATAAAATATACTAAGAACAATGAAAACAGCAAATAAAATCGCCTAAAAATCTGTTAAACATTGACCCTTTTACAACATCTGAAAATGTTATACCTAATTAGTATTTATTGTGCAATATTTTGTGACCTCGGAATGAGACAACTATATGTCTACCTACTGTGGTGTAGCGGTTATCATACATTTCTACAGACCACGAGGCCCTGAGTTCAAGCCTGGGTTGGGTAGACACGCCAGTGCACTACAACTGGTTATCAAAGGCAGTGGACATTGACTTGGTTGTCGATGTTATGTCTGTCCGTACGCCGTACTTGTGTTTTCGTCTGGGTCGTATTAAGCGTTTCGTGATAGCATTGTTACTATCATAACCAAATACACAGGCGACGACCCTGTCATTGTAATTGTGTGTTTACTCGTCGTCGTCGGCGATAACTATCAAATTGCTTATGTTAACTTATTGTTCTTCAGTCCTTCCCCCAATCATTTTGAATGGCCGAAGTTGGCTATAGTAAAAGAAATTGAATAGTATTATAACCTTGACCCAGATTAAGCAGTAGAATGCTATTTGAGAACCTTATAGTAGTTGAAATTTTGGAAAGAATTTTAGCTGTATTAAAGGATTAGTTCAGGCACCCAGCAAGTCTATCTTATATGAAAAAGGACTTCAAAAGAAACAAAATAGTGAAGAAAGCTTTTAAAAATCTTATTCCGCTAAGGAGATATTTAAGTTTAAAGTTTGGTATCATTTGTATAGATAAGACTGAAATCAGACTAGTTGTGATGTCATAGCCTGAGATTCCTCAGTCTTTATGTATTCTATTATATTTTGTGGCTTAAAACCATGGGATATATCAAAAAAGTAGTAAAACTGAATCTAGGAAGGGTATTTATAATATACCACCTGAAGAAAGTATGAAGAAAAATAATTTAGATAGTAAAAACATTAAATAAACGTTCCTTAAAATACATAAAAACTTTGAGGAATCTGAGGCTGTGACATCATAACTAGTCTGATTTCAGTTGTTTGTACAGAAATGATACCATACTTTAAAGTTGAATATCTCCTTCATGGAATAAAATTTTGCAATGTTTTCTTAACCATTTTGTTTCTTTTAAACTCTTATAAGATGGACGATGCTTGACCATTGAACTAATCCTGGTAACTAGTGATGACTATTATTCAAAGATATGGTTGATATTCAACAGAAAAAGTTATGGTTTGGTTTGTAGATGTTTAACGGCACGCGACAGTCAGTCAAATGTGCCAAGAGGGTGTTATAAACTAAGGTGCTTGAGTTTGGACAGAGGAGGGAAGGGAGGAGAAAAGGTGAATAAGGGGAAGAAGTTAAGGTAATAAAAGGAAGGTAAGGCAGAGAAGGGAGGTTTAGATCAGGTGGAATAGATTGCTGTTGTTGAGATTTGAGATGTCAAATAAAAGTAAATTTTGACCCTGATAAAGGATAGGGTTACAAAAATTTGCTTTGAAGTATGCTTTAAAGAGTGATAAAAGTGATATATATTGAAAACATTTCTCAGAGCATGATGTATCCGTACAACTATAATTAGGAATATAAAGAAAAATCACATGACCAGAGTTTATCCTGTGGATGAAGTACAACAATTTATATCTTTTCGTTTTGTTTTCATAATTTGAAGCATTACACCTTAGATGTATGAGCCCAACAGGAGGGTTTTGCCCAAATACGATTTTCCTATCCTGGCAGAATTGTTTCCCAGCAAATAATGCTGGTGACTATTTTGTTTCTTTCTACACTTTTTTGACTATTTCACTTGCATTTACCCCCAAATTATTTATAGTTTACCCCAATTTTCTCATTTATATAAGTTTGAGAGCGTGGGAGCCTGCACTTGCCTTCTGGTCCCTTATTTGGTTGGCTTGATGTTGCTAGATGAATTTCCAGTTTCACTTCGTATTACATATGACTAATACGTTAAAGGTATATGGACAGGTAGAGACAACATTTGATCAAGTTACATTGATTTACAATCCACTCAAAACATGAAGAAAGCAAACAAATTCTTAAAATTGGGTAAAAATTAATCGTTTTTACAGCTTTTTGGAAATTTTGGAAATAAAATTGGGTGAAAATTAATTGTTTTACAGCATTTTGGAAATGAAATCGGGTGGAAATGAACTGTTTTACAGCGTTTTAGAAATTATGGAAATAAAATTGGGTGAAAATTAACTGTTTTACAGCGTTTGGAAATTTTGGAAATAAAATCGGGTAAAAATTAACTATTTTACAGCGTTTCGGAAATTTTGGAAATAATCGGGTGAAAATTAACTGTTTTACAGCGTTTTGGATATTAAATCGGGTGGAAATGAACTGTTTTTTGGAAATTTTGGAAATAAAATCGGGTGGAAATTAACTGTTTTACAGCGTTTTGGAAATTTTTGTGCAAATATGTTTTTGTGATGTATAAACAGGACATAAGTCTCCATTTTCTAAAGTATATCCATTGTTTTGTAACCCTCTGCCATTTCTCTTTGAAGATAATTCTGATGAAGAGAATTTAGTCGTGATCTTAGCCCCAACCAGCCTCAAGCTGGAGACCACATTTTGAACATTTTCAAGGCCTAAAATTAAGTTAAGACATTAAGTGTGCAAGCTCTTTCCTTTCAGTATGCTATCATAGGGGCATTAATAATATGCCCAACGTGCATCAGATAGAGGCATCATATTACACTCGCTTGTGTTGGCAATGTAATTAGATCGTAGCTGTGCCAGGCTAAGCAAATTATGATATCATATTAGGTTGCCCTTGCGAGGCGTGTGATGTGCAACTGTCGATTTTGGCCAAAATCGGCGGTTGCAGTGCATACTTGACGGATAGCGGAGGTACACCTCATGAAATATGAAGAAGAAGAAGAAAATAATTTGTAGATGTTTTAGTGTTCATACATCACCTTTTAATGCATTAAAAATGTTCAAGCTTTGATTACTCACAACTTGAAAACTACACCTGCTACTGTATTTTCAAATTCAGACACTATTAAACTTTGAATTTAATGCTTTTTTTTGGTCAGTGGTTGAACCTGTACCTGTCCACATACCTTTATTACTCGCATATTTTTGGTAAAATTGATTTCTTGTAAGTCATATGATCTGGCACTTCTGTATGAGAAATTTTCTTGCCAAAAATAAAAAAGTTGCTGTGAGTCTGAAAAAATCTTCATGTGCATGCATGGATTTCACTGATATCTGTATATATGTAATATTAAAAATATGAATATGTTGATTTCTCTGAATTGTAATAATTATAAAAAAAAAAGGAAAAACATTAAATGCTTTGGAAACATTCCTTATAAAGCATCTACATTTTCTGTTTATAATGGAAAGTTAGAACACCAGCTATGGGAGCCTGATGATGCTAAACAATGCTAGGCGTGGCTATGGGCCTGGCAATGGCAGAATTAGCTGTAAGACATACTGAAAAAGCATTAAAAGTACAAAAACATTCATCACAATTGGCCGTTTCACAGCTTTTATTCAGGAGCTAATATGCAAATTCTGACCATGGACTGCTGCTTCCTTATGCAAGTCCTCTGTTTTTAAATTGGGTGTTATTTTTGGTTCCGATGCTAATACTATCATAAGGAACCTATGCAGTTATGCTGGCGTGTATATGTATGTATGTAATATGTATGTGCATCTGTGATAGCAAGCTCTTTTTTTAAGTGCGATATCTCAAGAAGGATACACCGGATTCATGTCCTATGTGGTAAACAGATAGCCCATGGTCCGTAGATGTGCCCTATTGTTTTTGGTGATGTCATGCATATTAATGAGTAGGTGGGGCTTAATGTAAATATCTTGAAATGCTCATATATTTACAACCATATGTCTGCTTTGTTTCATATGGAGATTAATTATGCTGTTAGCTAGTGTGTACATGTTCATGTTACAGAAATGTTGAATTTTATTAATACAGTATGCATAATGGGAGGGGCTTAACATGATTTTGTTGAAAGGAGTTTGTAAGCACAGTATCTTAAGAATGGTAAACTGGATTCATGTCATGTTTGGTACACAGGTAGCCCATGGTCTATAAATGTGCCCTATTGTTTTTGGTAGTGATACCATGCATATTAATGAGTAGACGGCTTAATATACAAAATCTTGAAATACACTTATTTTGATAATCACATGTCTTGATTTGTTTCATATTTAGTATAATTATGTTGTTTGCCAGTGTGTGTGTGTTCATTGTATAAATTCGTTTAATATCATTAATATGCATAGTGGGCGGGGCCTAATATGATGTAGCTGAAAAAAGCTTGTAAGCACAATATCTCAAGATCGATATTCTTCTTTTGTCATATGTGGTACACAGATAGTCTGTAGATGTGCCCTATTGAAATTTGATGTCATGCATATTAATGAGTAGGCAGGGCTTAATTTTGAAATCTTCAAATGCTCATATTTTATTAATTACCTCCGCTTTGTTTAATATGTGGTAAAAATATGTTGTTAGCTAGTATAAACAACGTTGAATTTCATTAACATGCATAGTGGGCGGGGCTTAATGTGATTTTGTTGAAAAGAGCTTGTAAACACCATAACTCAAGGACAATACATTGGATACATGTCATATGTGGTGCACAGATAACCCATGGTCCATTTGTGTGCTCTGTTGGTGGTGTGGTACACAGATAACCCATGGTCCATTTGTGTGCTCTGTTGGTGGTATGGTACACAGATAACCCATGGTCCATTTGTGTGCTCTGTTGGTGGTGTGGTACACAGATAACCCATGGTCCATTTGTGTGCTCTGTTGGTGGTATGGTACACAGATAACCCATGGTCCATTTGTGTGCTCTGTCGGTGGTGTGGTACACAGATACCCCATGGTCCATTTGTGTGCTCTGTTGGTGGTATGGTACACAGATAACCCATGGTCCATTTGTGTGCTCTGTTGGTGGTATGGTACACAGATAACCCATGGTCCGTTTGTGTGCTCTGTTGGTGGTATGGTACACAGATACCCCATGGTCCATTTGTGTGCTCTGTTGGTTGGTGGTGTGGTACACAGATAACCCATGGTCCATTTGTGTGCTCTGTTGGTGGTATGGTACACAGATAACCCATGGTCCATTTGTGTGCTCTGTTGGTGGTATGGTACACAGATAAACCATGGTCCATTTGTGTGCTCTGTTGGTGGTATGGTACACAGATAACCCATGGTCCATTTGTGTGCTCTGTTGGTGGTATGGTACACAGATAATCCATGGTCCATTTGTTTGCTCTGTTGGTGGTATGGTACACAGATAACCCATGGTCCATTTGTGTGCTCTTTTGGTGGTATGGTACACAGATAACCCATGGTCCATTTGTGTGCTCTGTTGGTGGTATGGTACACAGATAACCCATGGTCCATTTATGTGCTCTGTTGGTGGGATGGTACACAGATAACCCATGGTCCATTTGTGTGCTCTATTGGTGGTGTGGTACACAAATAACCCATGGTCCATTTGTGTGCTCTGTTGGTGGTGTGGCACACAGATAACCCATGGTCCATTTGTGTGCTCTGTTGGTGGTGTGGTACACAGATAACCCATGGTCCATTTGTGTGCTGTTGGTGGTGTGGTACACAGACAAACGATGGTCCATTTGTGTGCTGTTGGTGGTGTGGTACACAGATAATCCATGGTCCATTTGTGTGCTGTTGGTGGTGTGGTACACAGATAACCCATGGTCCATGTGTGTGCTGTTGGTGGTGTGGTACACAGATAACTCATGATCAATTTGTGTGCTGTTAGTAGTGTGGTACACAGATACCCATGGTCAATTGGTGTGCTGTTGGTGGTGTGGTACACAGATAACCCATGGTCCATTTGTGTGCTCTGTTGGTGGTGTGGTACACAGATAACCCATGGTCCATTTGTGTGCTCTGTTTTTTGGTGATGTCATGCATATCATTGGGGTTAATGTAAAAGGAAATCTTGAAAAAGTGATTTATTGCAACCGTATGTCTGTTCGCATCAATCTTTCATGTTAAAATTGTCAGCTATTGTGCATGTATGAGCCTCCTTTTTCTCCAAAATAGTTTCTATAATATAAATATAAGGTCAAAATTGGTTCTGCAATCATTCAATCAGTAGTGGGCATAAAAATAAATCATGAGATGAGTGACATTCCATAGCCATTTAGAAAGGCCAAATAATAGTAACTCATATGTCTTGTTAAAAATGGGGCTATGATGAAGGTTGCTGAAGAGCTGTGACATGGCACTAACCTGAGCAAAGTAATTCATTTTATTTTAAAAAATCAGGACAGATCAAAGTAAATGTTTTTTGTCATAAAGCCCTGGGGATATCCTTTGGTGAAAATGGTGGTTTCACATGGGTGGGTTAATCAGGAAGGTCATATGATTATGTAATTAGAGGAATATTTCTATAGTTTTTCATGAAAATGAAAAAGTCTTTGCATGAAAATGACAATTCAAACTGAAACTTTTCTTTTGTAGTGTTGATGTTCCCTTTATATTCATTTCATATATTAACCAGAACCAAGAGGTTTTGTAGTTCCGATACATTTTTTCACAAGCTGATTGATTTAAAATATTTGTATTAACTGTCACATTATTGCATCATGATATAATTGTTCCATGTTATTTATTCATAAGTCACACCCACTATGCAGATCAACAAAAATGTTGACAACATTAGCATTTGCACAATAGTTAACATATTATCATAGCAAGTATGATGCAAAAAGGTTGCTCATTTATTCTATTTTAAGAATTTGTCAGTAATCCCCACCTTAGCCACCTACTCATTAATATTCATGACATCACTACCACAACATTGGAAAATGCTGTATGTACAGACCATGACCCATCTGCATACCTGCTATATCATAAATCTGTTCATGAGATACAGTATGGTGTTTACATCAATTAGCACTCACATTTAGCCACGCCCACCATGCATATTAATGACATCTGTTGATAACATAAGCATGTACACAATAACCAACAAAATTATCATGCCCAATATGACGCAAAAAGGATATACAATGGCTCATTTATCAATTTTTCAATATTTTCACTTTAAGCCCAGCCCCTTATTAATATGCATACCACAAAAAAAATTAGGGCACATCTGCAGACCATGGGATATCTGTGTACCAAATATAAGTTTACCACTCTTGTGATAGTGTTTACAAGCTCTTTACAACAAAACCATATTAAGCCCCACCCACTATGCATATTAATGAAATTAATCGTTTTTACATCATGAACGTTAAGTGATAAGCTAACTTTATTTTTTATATTTTTATTATGGGGCCTAATGATAAACACTGTACATGTTGACATACAACAATAATTCCCTACTCCTCCCCCTCCCCCCCCTCTCCTCAAAAAAAAAAAAAGAGATCATGTGGGTGGGAAAAAGGCATTCACTATCATAAACAAACCAAAATTAACTTGCCGCGAAAGAATTGAGTAACAAGGAGCCATGAATATTGCCGGAAATGGGATGTATTTTCATTACACTCTAAATATCTGGAGAAAAGATTTGTTTCATACCCTAAGAATATCAAATTTTGAAATGATCTCTAAATATCAAAATTCTAGCTTAGGAGAAAAGAGGCTCGGATGAGGCAACACATGTCCATAGCCTGGATTTTGTACAGGAAGGGATGTTTCCTTAAGTTGAACCGGTTATGCTTGACGGTCGATGGGGGGGAACATCTGGACAATAACTCAAAGGTATAATAACTCAAGAGAACAACATCATGGTATTAATTAATAACATTTATTTCAGCCCATCACATCACATTTCCAACAAATAATACTCATTAAGATACAAAAATTACTGTTCTTTAAAAAAACAATAAAAAGGTACATAGACATGTACAGATAAATAGCTCACTAAATCGAGTTTTATTCTGAATAGAACAGTTTACTCTTTTAAGTATTAATTCTTTTGAATTGCCAAAATGAATTTCCTTATTTCAATATGTCTTTAATCCCTCACTTTAAGTTGATTGAATTGAGGAGTTAAATATGACTTAAGATCATTTTTAATCTCCATCTTCCCAAGGAGCTGTTATTTAGACAGCTAAATAATAGCTCCCTGATCATACCCCAAAATTTGGGGTATGATTAGGGTCAATCTGGTGATTTTCAGTGACTGAGATTTAGGACAGAAATTATGCAAACAATTTTACAGTTTTCTTTCAACATCCTCTCAAGCATTACAATATTGCACATTAAAAAGTACTTCAAACTTTGATTAACCATGACCCCATAAACTACAGATGCTTTTGTCACAATTTAAAAATTATTTTGTTCAGAATTTAAGCTCTGTTTAGTGAATATAACATCTTTACCTGTCCATACACCTTTAAATATAACAGCAATATCTATTCCAGCTAGATATTGATTAGGGATAACCATACAACTTTGAAGGTCAAATAAGTAAAACTTTGTGAATGAATATACCATGATTTGCTCAATGCCAATATGTACTACTAGAGCCAAGCAGATGAGAGCACATGACTCTCCCTGGATGGGACACCAGTCCATTGCAGGTCAACTCCCAGCAGTGCTGGTACTCATTTTACAGCTGAGTGGACTAAAGCAAGTCGAGTATTAAAAGTGTCTTGCTCATGGACACAATGCAGGGCTAGTGTCGGGAATCGAACCCGGTGCCTTTCGCATATGAGCACGACTTCTTAACCACTGAGCCATGTCACCTCTACAAAAAAAGAATTAAAATAAATATAAAGCACATCAATAAGCAAGCTCAAGCATAAAAACACAACATCTATTGCACAATATTAATGAATATTGCAACACACCTAAATGGTATCTTACTGTGGAGTTATTAACAAAATTGGTTTTGTGACCTTTTAATGCTCTTTTGGGCTGATAAAGTTAAGCATAAAAACAACATCTATTGCACAATATTAATGAATATTGCAACACACCTAAATGGTATCTTACTGTTGAGTTATTAACAAAATCGGTTTTGTGACCTTTTAATGCTTTTTTGAGCTGATAAAAGTTCGAATAAAAATTGCACTTCTGCAGAAAGACCTTCCTTCAACGACGTACAAGATACGAGGCACACAATGCCATAAAATTACTACAATGAAGCTAACATTAAACAATCTTGAGGTAGTATCAGAAAATTCAAAGTGGGAGTGATAGGATCACAATTTTAACTCACATAGGTCCTTAAGTCTCACCTGGAGACAAGGCCATACTACAACTAATAGTCATATACATCTCACACATACATATATATTCATATTTAAATATTCAAGGTAAAATGTATTTAACCCAAAGTCTTTTAAATTTTCCTGGAAACAAACCAAAATTTATGCTATTATTATCCTAACATTCTCCTAACCTCAATATTTATGCTACAGTATTATCCTAAAATGTCACCACAGCCCCTTCAATAGCTAAAATTATCACATATTGAAACATCTTAGATGATGACCTATTGATATTCTGTTATTCAAGGTTAATATACTGTACTGAGTAGCCTCATTCTGTACTTGTAATGTTTTATCCATTTATGTAGGCAAGAAAGCATTTGTTTTACCTGCACTGATTGATCTCTCAAGGAATCTGCATTAATTTGCCAGTATTTTAACTGTCTCTGTCACTCCTAGGGTCCTATCCCCCTCACTCCCAGGGCTCTATCCCCCTCACTCCTAGGGTCCTATCCCCCTCACTCCTAGGGTCATATCTCCCTTACTTCTTAGGTCCTATCCCCCTCACTCCTAGGGTCGTATCCCCCTCACTCCTAGGGTCCTATCCCCCTCACTCCTAGGGTCCTATCCCCTCACTCCTAGGGTCCTATCCCCCTCACTCCTAGGGTCCTATCCCCCTCACTCCTAGGGTCCTATCCCCTCACTCCTAGGGTCCTATACCCCTCACTCTTAGGGTCCTATCCCCCTCACTCCTAGGGTCCTATCTCCCTCACTCCTAAGTTCCTATCCCCCTCACTCCTAGGGTCCTATCCCCTCACTCCTAGGGTCCTATCCCCCTCACTCCTGGGGTCCTATCCCCCCACTCCTGGGGTCCTATCTCCCTCACTCCTAGGGTCCTATCCCCCACTCCTAGGGTCCTATCCCCTCGCTCCTAGGGTCCTATCCCCTCACTCCTAGGGTCCTACCCCCTTCACTCCTATCCCCTCACTCCTAGGGTCCCCCCCTCACTCCTAGGGTCCTACCCCCTCACTCCTAGGGTCCTACCCCCTCCTTCCTAGGGTCCTACCCCCTCACTCCTAGGGTCCTATCCCCCCTCACTCCTACAGTCCTATCCCCTCACTCCTACAGTCCTATCCCCCCTCACTCCTACGGTCCTATCCCCCTCACTCCCACGGTCCTATCCCCCCTCACTCCTACGGTCCCTATCCCCTCACTCCTACAGTCCTATCCCCTCACTCCTACAGTCCTATCCCCCTCACTCCTACAGTCCTATCCCCCCTCACTCCTACAGTCCCATCCCCCTCACTCCTACAGTCCTATCCCCCTCACTCCTACAGTCCTATCCCCTCACTCCTACAGTCCTATCCCCTCACTCCTACAGTCCTATCCCCCTCACTCCTACAGTCCTATCCCCCTCACTCCTACAGTCCTATCCCCTCACTCCTACAGTCCTATCCCCCTCACTCCTACAGTCCTATCCCCCTACCCTTAACAAAAACAAATTTCAGTAAAACCACTGTCCAGTGCTCTTGTTAGTACTTGTGTCAGGAATCAAACCAATGGTGTAGGGGCATGGAGGCTCAGCCCGTAGCTAAAAGTTTAAGATTTAAAGTATAGCCATTAAGAGATTGATAAGAATCTTATGTTATGAATCAGAAATATATATCGTTATTTATTTATTTACTACATTTCATTATTCCTTCTTTGGTGGAGATTGAAAGCAACCCCTAACAGGAATCACACCCTAGTATGTTTACATACATGACAGGAATCAAACCAGTCAACAACTAAACATTGAAACTAACAAATGGTCCCAGAGAGCAAATAATATGTTTGATGTTAATTGATATATTTGTGACATGAAATTTTTCTCTACACTTACATATTCTAAAATGAAAAAGATTGGACCCGACACAAGGCTTGTATTAGTAACATTTCACCTAAATTTAATTTAGGCTACAATCTTGGACAAAACTTGCTGGAACACTTTACGAAACTTTTTACTGCTTTTGGACATACTTTCCTATTTAAAATTCATACATAATAAATAATTCCTTGACCCATATTCTCTCATTTCTAATTTTTTTTTTATATATTCTAAGCACATTTGCATACTTCCTTGACCTCCCCAGTGTCCCCTATCCTACCTACCTATCTTAACTGACTGTTCCAACTGGTTGTCCAAGATTGTAGCTCCATCCCTGCATTAAAATATTATGCTTACAAAAATAAATCAGGGTTGGCAGAACCGTGACGCACGTACCCCACTGTTTTGATCAAACTTGAAGAAAAAAAAATCTTTTCAATGATGACAAGTTCCTCTTTGAAAAAAGACTCAATTTCAACACACTAGATATTTATAGTAAAGGAAGAACCAAAAATATCGCCTTAAAAAGGAAGATAATTACCAAATTTTTATGTACCAAACATTCTCTCATTCCTCGCTACCATAAAAAGCATCATTCGAGGCAATATGGTATTTGGACCTAATTATGAAGTCTTCACTTCTGCCTTTTACTGTTTCTTTGTTTAAAAGTTATTCAAACAAATTAAATCAATCAGTAAATTTCCCCTTGAACAAAAGTGTCGGAAACTTTTAGTTTTTTGTCATCGCAATATCTTTATTTGAAAATTGGGTTTGCCTAAAAAAAAAGTGAGAGCAAGGGGAAAACTGGACTTTCTGAAAAGAGGGCCCCCTACGTCCGGCACCACTCTTTTGAATTCTATCTATGCCCTTCCAAATTCAGACTTGTTCCCACACTCCTGAAATTAATTAAATAAAAATAACAACTAAGCCTTGAAGCTTCATCCCACTAACCACACTTAATGAGACCAAGAAAAAATGCATTTAGTTATCACATAGAGATGTATGCACCCCAACAATGGCATAGGAACAATTTTTTCTTGGGGGAGGGGGACACCCACTTCCTACACCATTGCACCCCATGACCTAAAAATTCAAATGCTGTGAAAGGTCATATCTTAAATATATTTTGCTGGTTTCATAGCTTTAAATGGAATTTAAAACAAAAATGGTTGACATTACCTGGCTATGTGATAGCCCACATTACCTGGCTATGTGATAGCCCACATTACCTGGCTATGTGATAGCCCACATTACCTGGCTAGGTGATAGCCCACATTACCTGGCTATGTGATAGCCCACATTACCTGGCTATGTGATAGCCCACATTACCTGGCTAGGTGATAGCCCACATTACCTGGCTATGTGATAGCCCACATTACCTGGCTATGTGATAGCCATAGACCTCTTAGAAATAAAAATCAACAATGTGACAATTCAAGACAAAATATTCCATTGTTGCCGTGGCTTCTCTGCTTGGTCATGGTCTTGCTTTTAAAATGAAGATTGCCCCTTAATTACACAACAACTTCCTTTACATACGATTCTTGGTCTTGAACAGCTGTTGTTCCCATATGTACAGGTCTGAATATTCAAGTTAATATTTTAAGGTGCTGGATGAGATGCCCTGATTGGTCGGAACATTGGTGGGGGAGGGCGCAATAAATCTGGCAAAAGTTGAGACAAAATAGGATTGATTAATGAGAATTGCTGGAACATCGGGCAAAGATCATAAAGTGGACGTTCAATTAATGTCTCTGGGTTTAAAAAAATAAGCCATACCAACCATAGCAAAGCGGTAATAGGTGGGGCAAACAAACCTCAAATTCACAACCATGCATTACCAATGCGTTGACATTTAGATGTTCACAAGGCCTGCCGCAAGCTTTGATTTATTTCTGGCACTTCTTCTGGTCTTTCGAGTTTTTAGAAAAAGGTATAAAAAAATTCAGTTTGCTAACTGTGCTGGGTAAAAGTAATCAGATTTACAAAGCCCGCGGCTGGCCCGTAAGCGCAATTTTTGTTCACCATTTTGCCGTCACTAAGTCTGTGTGTCCAGAAATTTGTTTTGTGCAGTAAAATGTATTGACTACATGAGCGCTGTTAGCTACCTGTACTGTAACCAGTACCACATAGGATGTTTGCCTCACTTATGCAAATTTTGTTGCTAGGCAAGTTAATGCGATGATTAGTTGAAAAAGCTGTCAATCATCCAACTCGGACAGGTTAATTGTATTAACATGTTGTTTAAGTCCTGATCAAGATTAAGTCTAAACGTACATCTTGTGCCTGAAGCCCGGCAAAATCCAAAATCTGTCGGGGAAGGGGGAGGGGGCCTATATATCTTACAAAAAACCACAAACAATTAGCAATTACACCAGGAATTTCCACTCACTTTCCAAAGTCATAATCTGACAATGATAGTAAACAAATTTCACTGCAGGTGCACTGACTTTCACACTCAACGCAAGGACAAAAGTATTCCCCTGTGGTCAATAAGTGTGTGTGTGGCTTGAAGTAATAATTTACAAATAGGATGGTATCTAACAGTAAAGGTTTTGTTTGTTTATTTATGAGTGATTTTAAGTGATGTATTTGTTCAACCTTGTAAGCTTTCATGCAAAAAATAAATAAATAAATGCCAAAAATTACGAAATTTCCCCCTAAAAAACAACATTTTCCCAGCCATAGTTTGGCATTTTCGGTGGTATTCCTTACGTATCCTTACATTAATCCAAAAAAAATTTCCTCCATTTTTTTTAATGCCCTCCCAACCAAAAAACATAAATAAATTACACAAGGGGAAAAATCCCCCCAAAATTTTGAACCTTAGTGTCAACACTGCACCAAGGTAGAAAGGTACAAATTCATATACTTCTCTATAATTCATGTGAAATTGGGCAAATTATACTAAATAAATGTACCTCCCGTGCCTGACATAGTACACTGTAGGTTGTTTGTTGGTTTATTGCACCTCGACAGCCTGCCAGAGAGGCTTAAATCAAATTGGACCCCAATTCCCCTGTCCCATCCCCCTCCCCTAAATAAAATAAATTAACAACTTTTGTGCCAAAATTGAATACAAATGAGGCAAACTTGTACAAAAATATGAAAAGTAAAATGCTCCCCACTCCCCTATTAAAATGTTTCCCCATAAGTCAAAACTTACCTCGCAGGGCTTTTTCTTGAGCCTGAAAAGTTAAATGAGAAAAGTAGTCATTATTTCAAAATGACAACATGGAAGATGTTTAAACCAATTGATTCATGCTCATAAGAAAGATGAATATTCATTAAATCTGCATGAGCAGCCAGAACGAAAATTGTGTGATTTTGGCTGAGATTCTGATTAACAAAGTACTGGCAAAAGATCTTGAACATAGTGGTATATACTTATTTAACAAATAAGAAATAGTAGTAAAATCCATAAAAATGTGTTTTAACAAAATAATATTAGGTCGTATTTCACATTTGTTTATCAATTTGCTTTTCTGCTCTTTAGATTGCGATTTAAAGGCAAACTTAATACATAGAAACACCATATTTTTCAGTATGTGTACATCCCAAAATGCTGAATTCATAAAATGTTAAAAATATTTATGACATGGTGAACAGTGACAGTTACTACACATGCAATTCAATCAGATTAAAGTTTTCTTTGTCAGACAAATGTTTTGTTAAAGACAATTGCATTTTTAAAACACAACTGTGGTTTTAATGGACTTGTATTTTTGCATGACAAAAGTCTCTTAAAGGCAACTGTATCTTAGCATATTAGATGCTTCATCGTGAGGAAATAACTATCCTTATGAAGAATGGTCCATCAATCATTCATGGGTTTTGCACAAAGTCCTCCCAAGCATATAATGTATATTCATATTTAGGCTCAGCCAAGGACTAATTTGATTCACATCACTGAACAGCATTTATGTGGCTTGAACCCAAGATGAATGACCTATTGTGTACAGTGTAACAGTAGCTGCTTGCCAACTAGTGAACTGTGAATAGACTATAAAGATGCTGTAGGTTAATAAGGTATAGATTACTCCTGTGTTGTGTATGGTGTAACAATAGCTGGTTGCTAGTCAATGAATTGTGAAGAGTCTCTCAGGTTGAATGGTGTGGATTACCCCTGATTTTAAGAAAATGAAGGGTGTCGGGTTTGAGGGGTCTAAGGGCCAAAAATTCTTAATGATGGCATCATTTGACAAGAATTCATTAACAATGATAAACCAGAAGTGCATGAGTATTCAGGATTGAGCTAAAAACAATGAACTTACCTGTAAATCTGCATACTCTTTAGCCATTTTTTTCTACACAGAGAGAAGAAAATTACATGTTAGATAAAAGCGCAATTAATCAGAAAATCATAATAATCAATACAGGGTTCCCACACGGTCAGGAAATCGGGGAAAGGACCAAAAGGTAGGGAAAACGACCAAAAGGTTTTGTGGTTCTGATGCTTTTTTTCATATGATTGATTTGTAAGTTTTGTATCAACTGTTATGTCATTGCATATCATGAAATATTTGTTCCAGGATATTTATTCATAAACCATGACCACCATGCATGATGCAGATCAACAAAATAGACATACCTATTGACAACACTAGCATGTGCACAATAATTAACAACATTATTCAGGCATGTGAGAGACATTTTGATAAAAAAGCTGAAAGTAGCTTATTAAAAATAAATGTTGAAAAAATTAAAAGCAGTTTATTGCTGGCGCCAAAGGCGGCGAGCGCGAGCGCAATGCGCGAAACACTTTTGGCGTGGGAGCCAGGGGCCCACTTAAGGGCCCCTGGTGGGAGTCCAAGGAAACAAAAAATTTGATTCTCTTTGACTAGGAAAAAGGTCTCCTGAAAGAAATTTTTTATTTTAAAGAAGCTGATTTTTTTAATAAATCACCCCCCCCCCTTCCCCCACAAAAAGAAGGAATTTCTATCAAGTTTTCATTCAGAGCAGAATATAGTTCAGGCATGTCAGCAGCATTGAAAAAAAAAGCTGAGCATTGGTGACCAAAACCAATGTCAAGACCTCTCATAATTTAAAAAAGAAAGTACATGTCCTTAGTAGATATCACCAGATGTAAATTGGTCTCCAACACTTATACAAGATTTTAACCTCAAATATTCTGAACTACCCACACTTATTTTTTCTAAAAGAAATGTATTTGAATCTCTTCCTTTTGAATTGACAATGAAGGATGTCCTCTTAGGACGTTGAAGCGAAGTCTGGAATGTATAATACATAATAACAGAAGCTAAGTAAGCTAACTGGCTGCACGTTGTAGAAAAAATACATTTAAGGTCGAATTTAGCAGCTTAGTAATGATCTGCCACTCCACATTTAATTAGCATACAGAAGTTAATCTTTAAAAAAGAAGCTGTAAATAAAACCTGTAAATAAAAGCAAGTATGATGCAGAACAGACATATGGTTGCTCATGTATCATATTTGAAGAATTCTATGTTAAGCCCCGCCTACTCACTAATAGGTATGGTATCAACCCAAACCAGTCAGGAACATCCACAGACCATAGGCTATCTGTGTATCACATATGACTCGAATCCAGTTTATCATTCTTTAGATATCATGATTACAAGCTCTTTTCAGCAAAATCATATTAAGCCCCACCCACTATGCATACTAATGAAATTCAACGTTTTATACCATGGACATGTACATATTAGCAAACATAACTGTACCAAATATGAAACAAAACATTTATGTGGTTGTTTTAATATGAGCATTTCAATTTGTTTTCATTAAGCCCTTCCTACTCATTAATTTGCATGACATCACCACCAGAAACAATAGGACACATCTACGGACCACAGGCAATCAATCTGTGTATGACATATGACTTGAATCCAGTTTAACAAAATCATATCAAGCCCCGCCCACTGTGCATGATAATGAACCTAGTTTCAGCAAAATCATATCGATAATTAATTCAGTTTCAGCAAAATCATATTAAGCCCCGCCCACTGTGCATAATAATGAAATTCAACATTTTTTTACCATGAACATGCACACACTAGTTAATGTCATGACTGTACCAAATATGAAACAAAACAGATATGTGGTTTTTAAAATATGAGCATTTCAAGATTTTTACATTAAGCCCCGCCTACTCATTAATATGCATGATATCACCATCAAAAACAGTAGGGCACGACGGACCATAGGTTATCTGTGTACCTCATGACATGAATCAAGTGTATCGTTTTTGAGATATCATGTTTACGAGCTGCATGGCCATCACAAACATGCACACACATACACCCACACGCACACACACACCCACACCCACACCCATACACACACATGCCACCATAACCACATAGGTTCCTGATGCTATTGCATTGAAACCAAAAATTTGTCTCAATTTTTTTCTTTATTTTTCAATCTTTTAAATCAAAGTTTAAGGTTTGGTTTGGTTTGTTGATGTTTAACGGCACTGTGACAGTCTGATTCAAATGAGGGAGTTAAATAATTAAGCTGCAAAGGTTAGGAAAGAGATGACTGGAAAAGGAGGAAAATATGAAAAGAAATGAAAGCTTTAGAGGAAATAAGTTGTAGTAGAAAAGGTGGTAAGAAGGGGAGAGGGATGTGAGATAGGAAAAGATAGGGGTGTGGGGAGCCCAAATTAAGTGGAAAAGCTTGCTGTTGGGGAGGAAGGTGATAATGTTGGAGGGGGATTGTTTTTGAAGAAGTCAGAAATAGTTAGTGGTGGCAGGGCATAGGAAAGATCTAGAGTTAGCGTAAATCGGACAGGTTAAGAGGATATGAGTGATTGAGAGATCAGTGTTGTAAGTGGGTGAGATATGTGTGGAGAGCCAGAAAGGAGGTAGGAGTGGGTGAGATAGGTGTGGACTAGGCGAATGCGGGTGATGACCACGTCCTCTTTGCGATTGCGACTTAGTAGGGGAGGGGTGATGCCTACTTTGGGATTGATAGTGTGAAGTTTATTATTAGTCTCGAGATTCCACGAGTCTTGCCAAGTCCTCAAGAGGTAGTTGGAGGTATTTTGGCGAAAGTCCGAGTGAGGTATATTGATAGATGAAATATGGTTCGACAGAGCATTAGTGGCGGCTCAGTCAGCCCTTTTGTTTCCGGGGATACCAACATGGCTGGGGATCCAGAAAAAGATGATTTTCTTGCGAGAGGAGGAGAGAGTGTGCATTTTGTTTAGGATTTGTAAGATGGGGGGATTATACCAATGCATGTTGAGGATGCCTGTAAGGACTGATTTGGAGTCAGAGAAGATGACAAAGTGAGAGCGAAAGGAGAGTTCTGCAAAGTTTAAAGCTAGGAGGAAAGCCTTTGCCTCAGCAGAATAGATAGAGGGTCCGTCTGGTAGTTTGAAGAAAGAATAAGGCCAGGGCAGGCAGCGGCAACTGCTGAGGTACCTTCTCGTGTGGATCCATCAGTAAAAAGAAAGGAGTAATGACCTAGGTGGGGGTAAGGAGTAGGTGTGCCTGGCTATGGAGAAGATGTTGATGTTGGCTTTGGGGAGGTGGGAGTGTATCTGCATTCCAGAGGGGGATACGTTTGTTTTGTTAAGATTGAAGAGGTTGGTGAAGGAAGGAGAGCAGGCAGAATGAATGGAAACAAGAGTTTTGAGGGTCGGTGAGAATGCGAAGGGTGACAGAGAGGTCAGTCTTTATGCTCCTGAGGTCTAGGGGGTTTTCATTGGCCTCAACGTGAAGCATTAAGTTTAAACCTTGCAATACATTTGTGTCTTAAGCCCTGACAAAATCTAAACTCTTTAGGGGTCTATATTGCTCACAACAGAAACCACAATCCAGCACCTTGAGAAGATTAAGGGTTTTGTAGCAGTTGGTTTTGAGGATGTTGATGTGGGGGAGATATTAAAGCTTGGAGTCAAGAGTGATTCCAAGAAATCTAGAACTATCCTTGCTGGGAATGATGAAATCTTTAAGCCGGAGGTTGGGGCGAAGAAAAAGGAGTTGCTGTTATTGAATGAATAAGAACAGTTTAGTCTTTTGAGAAATTGAAGCCGTTTGTGTCACTCCAATGAGCCAAGCTGTTCAGGCAAATTTGAAGGTTATTTTGCAGGTCTTGAAGCACAGGGAGGATGTGAAGATAGTAAAATCATCGACATAGAGAGAGAAGTTGATGTTAGGGGGAGGACTTTGGTAATGCTGTTGATTTTAGGTATAAAGAGAGTTGGGGAGAGGATGCTGCCTTTAAGGACTCCCAGGTGCTGGGTTTACCTTTCTGAGTAGGTGTTACCTATACGCACCCTGAAATAGCAAGAGTGGAGAAAGTTCTGGTTGAAGGTTGGAAGGAGACCTCCGAGGCCAGAGGAGTATAGATCCCTAAGAATGCCATATCGCCAGATGGTATCAAAGGCCTTTTCGTTAGCAAAGAAGATAGCGATGGTGTGGTGATTACTGATAAAGGCTTCTCGGACATATGTGTCTTGTTTTATAACATTGTCTAGACAGTTGTGGTGTTTCCTAAAGCCGTTCTGATAAAGAGGGAAGGGGAGGGGGGTGAGGATGTGGTGACCATCCATTCCTTTATCTTGCAAAGGCAGCAGGTGAGAGCGATGGGGCGATAGTTGTTGGGAATGGTCCTGTCTTTGTTGGGTTTAAGGAATGTGGATAATGGTGGCCTCTCTTCACATGTTAGGGAAAGTTTTGGAGGACCAAAGTAAATCTTGAGTAAGATGTTGAGAGAAGTCCTGGGGAGATTTTTGAGAAGTTTATAGCGAATACCATCAGGGCCTTGGGAAGATGACCCGGGCTTTTGGAGGGCTGAGGAGAGCTCGGAGTATGTGAATGAAAGGTTGTAGGTCCCTTGTTGTTTGACTGAAAGTTGAGTGAGTTTCTTTCAGCCTTGGTTTTCAGGTTACGAAAAATAGTGAGAAAGATTTTCGTTGGAGGAGGTTTTGGCATAGGTGGAGGCTAAGTAGTCTGAGATGTCATTGACGTCGGTGATTTTGATGTTGTTATGGAAACAATGAGAGATATTGTTGCCAGTACTTTTCCCATTATAGTTATGAATCATGTTCCAGACTTTAGCGGGGGGGAGGTTTGGAGATTCAAGGAGGAGATGTGGGTTTCCCAGGAGGTCTTTGATAATCTCCTGGTGTTGGCTCTGAGAATGCGTAAATTATCCAGGTTTTGGGGAGAAGGGTGGGTTTTCAAAAGATGGGAGGGTTTTGTTCTTGAGAGAGATTGCTTTTCTGCAATCTGTGGTGAACCAAAGTTTGAAGTTTGAGTGGAGGTGGGGATGGAGAAATCTGCGATTTCCAGAACTTTGGAGGTGAAAAGGTTGACTGGATTGGTGAATGGAAGGATTTCATTGGTGATAGAGATGTTGCATAAACTGGAGTAAAGATTCCAGTCAGCTTGGTGGAATTTCCAATTGGTAGGGAAAGTTTGAGACGAGGGTGGAGGGTGGAGATGAGGAAGGGAAAATGATCGCTGCCACAAAGTGAAGGGTTGACCCTCCAGTCTGAGAACTCTACATAAAAAGAGGGGTCGCAGATGGTAAGGTCGATGCTGGTGAAGGTGCCTGTTGCCGGGTGTAAGTAGGTAGAAGATCCGTCATTGAAAAGACAGAGGTTGTGATGGTTAAAGAGGTTTTCAATAAGTTTTCATCTGGCTGTCGAGGAGGAGCCCCAGAGGGGGTTGTGAGCATTGAAGTCACCCATGAGGATAAAAGGTTTAGGAAGTTGGGTGATGAGGTTGTCAAGGTCAGGGGGGAAAGGGGTAGAATTAGGTGTTAAGGTTGTCAAGGTCAGTGGGGGAAAGGGGTAGGTCAGGAGGAATGTAAAGGTTGCAGATGGTGATGGTTTTGTGAAGGGTCACAAGATGGCAGGAGGTTTGGAGTTTGGAGTGAATAGGGATGAGGCTCGAAGAGATATCGTTGCTGACATAGATGGAAGAGCCGCCAGAAGTTTATCTAGCATTCTGGGAGATATTCTGAATAACCTGGGATAAGGATAGAGTCAGGGGAGGATACAAAAGTTTCCTGAAGACAGATAATAACTGGGGTTGAAAGTAGAAATGAGAAGTTCAATTTTTTGAAATTAGCAGAAAGTCGGCACAGTTCCATTGTATGATGTCAGTGGCTATTAGTGATAGTTAAGGGGGAGGGGGCCCTGAGGGGGGTCCGGGCCTGAGGAAAGCTAACTGACTTCCATGTCTTGGAATGATTTTTGATTAGTGATGGGGAGGGTTACAGAAGAGGAAAGGTGGACTGGGTTGTTCCCACTGTTGCTGTAAGATGCATCAGAGGAGTTGGCAGTGGGTGGGTGGTGTTCTGAATTGGGATGGTTGGGTTTCTGTTGAGACCTGGAGGAGTTTCTGTTAGTGTTGGTCTGAGGTTTTTCACCTAAGTGGTGAGGGGGTGGAAAAAGGTTTGGGGAAGATTGAGAAGGTTTGGGGAAGATTGAAAAGGTTAGTGTTGATTGATGACGGGTTTTTGGATGTTGTGAAGGTTTTCTTTGGTGTTTTGTTGATTTCTTTGTTGGGTTGAGGTGAACCGCTGT
The DNA here is from genome assembly GCA_020152595.1 of Chiridota heheva. Classification (NCBI taxonomy): domain Eukaryota; kingdom Metazoa; phylum Echinodermata; class Holothuroidea; order Apodida; family Chiridotidae; genus Chiridota; species Chiridota heheva. The sequence goes on from JAIGNY010004296.1 coordinate 342,588, forward strand.
GGTCCTTGGAGCGTGCAGTGAGCTTGGTAGCAGCAGTTGTTTTTGCTATGGCTCAATTTTTGGCAGTTATGACATCTGAGGAGGTTTGGTATGTATGGGGATACGGGGACAGTCTAGTTCTGACGTGTCCATGTTGATGATAACAAAATAAAAAGGAAAAATATATGAAGGGGGTGAAAGGAAGCAACAGGTGGCCCAGTAAGTGGGAAGGATAGCAGGGAGAAAAGAAAAGGGCGTAAGGACAAGTGGGAGAAAGAAAAAAAAAGGGCCCACTAGAGTCCAAGAGTGGAAAACTAGGCAAACAAAACGGGAGGTGAAAATTGAAGAGAAAAGAAAATGGATAAGAGAGATGAGGGAAAAAAAAAAAGGCTAGAGTAGGATGGGGTGGGGAAAGCAGTAAATCCAAGAACAAAAACATTGAAATCACAGGTGGTTAAGTAGGGAATGGAGCATGGTTGGTAGAGACCCCCAAGCTAACTGCGCTGCGTGGTATGCTCCGATGCGCTTGCCAAGCAATGGGCGTGTAGGCTAAGCAGGTGGTGTAGGTCCCCATGGGCGAAAGAGAAAATGGAAAGGTCTTACACATATCCAAAGGAAAAAGGCAGTAAATCCAACCCAACTACCTGTTCGGTGTATTGTGTTTCCATTTCAAACAATGATTGTTTATCTGCCATTCCCAGGCACACCACAGTCAAGTAGCCTAGGTTATTTGTGTGCATACAACTACAGAAGCCAGAGCTGATTAATCAAGGCACTTTTGTGATTTAAATCACTCATCTGTGTTAAGTGTCTTAGTGGGAGAAATTTGTTTGCAAACTGGTGATAAAAATAGTTGTGTATTATATGACGGAGGGGCTGTGTGCATTAACTGTGAATGATTGATGGACCATTTTCCTAAGGCAAGATATTGCTTCATAAAAGCAGATGCCAATAAATATTATGACAAGGCAGAATCTTCAGGCAATATTTCATTTGTGAGCACAGCAAATAGCAATAGGAAGAAAGCAACAAAGAAAGAAAATGAAATAAAGAAACTCAATGAGAAGATAAGAAGAGAGTGCAAATAATTAAACAACATTTAGGTTATATTTCTACTGAAGATAATTTATCAAATTTGACTTACAAAGAAAATTGTATGTTTTGTTTACAACATGTGTTAAACAAATTTTTTAGTGTCTGACAAAACAATTCTACTTCATACTGTGCCTTAACTGTATTGCATCCCATGTACCACACTGCTGTAGATCATACAGGAAATTGTATCCAGTAATAATTTTCAGGTATGTTTTATTTAATGTCCCTTCCTTGACCACTTAAAAGTGAGTTACATTAATATTTTATAATGAAATCTGGTTTGTGTTTTAAAAGTTGTAAGTTTATTTTGGCTTAAAATATGTTTGGGCATAGCATTAGTTTACTGCAGTCCTGGGACTTGGGGAGTATATAAGTAATCACAAAAAAGTTGGAAAACATGTGATGAAAAGGGTCTTGAATTTTTTTAAAGGTCTGGAAGAGGTCTGGAATTTCATTCACCAAAAGGTGTGGGAACCCTGCCAATAGCTTTACACCTGAACCCTTGAACCCTGTTAACAGCTTTACACCCTGAAACCTGTCAGTAGCTTTACACCCTGAAACCTGGAACCCTGCCAATAGCTTTACATCCACCCTGGAACCCTATCAATAGCTTTACACCTTGAACCCTGTCAATAGCTTTACACCCTGAAGCCTGGAACCCTGTCAATAGCTTTACACCCTGAACCCTGTCAATAGCTTTACACCTGAACCCTGGAACCCTGTCAATAGCTTTACACCCTGAACCCTGTCAATAACTTTACACCCTGAACCCTGTCAATAGCTTTACACCCTGAAACCCGGTCAATAGCTTTACACCCTAAAACCCTGTCAATAGCTTTACACCCTGAACCCTGGAACCCTGTCAATAGCTTTACACCCTGAAACCCGGTCAATAGCTTTACACCCTGAAACCCTGTCAATAGCTTTACACCCTGAACCCTGGAACCCTGTCAATAGCTTTACAACTGAACCCTGGAAGCCTGTCAATAGCTTTACACCCTGAACCCTGTCAATAGCTTTACACCCTGAACCCTGGAACCCTGTCAATAGCTTTACACCCTGAACCCTGGAATCCTGTCAATAGCTTTACACCCTGAACCCTGTCAATAGCTTTATACCCTGAAACCCTGTCAATAGCTTTACACCCACCCTGGAACCCTGTCAATGGCTTTTCATCCTGAACCCTGGAACCCTGTCAATAGCTTTTCATCCTGAACCCTGTCAATAGCTTTTCACTGCCTGAAATGACTTTAAGGATTAATTTAGTGGTCAAGCAAGTTTACCTTATATCATAGAGGACTTTACAAGAAACATAATGGTGAACTAACTATTCAAAAATCTTATTCCATTAAGGAGATATTCAAGTTCAAATCTCTGTCTTATCTTTGTAGAAATGACTGGTGTAGTAAGTCTACTATGGAAGGTTGGCACCCTTATCCTCACATTCTTAACAATTGTTAATGCATTCTAAAGAAAATATATTTAACTTTTTTCCTATTTCAATTTTTTTTTCTCACTCAAACTTCCTTCAGGTGGTAAATTAAAATTATCCTTACAAGATTCTGTTTTGCTACTTTCCTGACATATTCAACAATTTTTTAAGCCACAAAATCGAAAGACAATATTATGATAGAATACATAAAGAATTTGAGGAATGTGATGCAGCGACATCACAACTAGTCTGATTTTAGTCGTTTCTACACAAATTATACCAAATTTCAAACTTAATTATCTCCTTCAACAGAATAAGGTTTTAAATGCTTTCTTCACCATTTTGTTTCTTTAAAAGTCCTCTTTCATATAAGATGGATTTGCTTCACCACTGAACTGATCCTTAAATGGAACATGTTACAACAACCTGTGATAAAATTCATGAAGGAAGTACTTCCATAGCAGTATAGGCACTCTACATTCTTTTTTTCATAATACTTTTCCAAGAATCACAACATTCAAGGAGCGCATTATTTGTCTTCCAGTGTGCATAAGCAGCTGAGTGACAAATTGTACAATTGAGATATGGCGTGTATTTCCATTTAATCTGTTAATGATCTACTAGCATCCACATAAGAATTTTTATTTCTTCAAACTCACCCTGACGCGCTGATCGCTCTCAATTATTTTAACCGTGGAGGTGACTTGCTCCAGCAATTTTGCAACCTCCTCCTCTTTTCCATTGGAATTTCTTAAGATTTCCTGAAGAAATATGCAGAGATGATAGTATAAAAAAAGATATTTAAAAAAGCACTGTTTACAAATGTTCTTCATTATAAAATTTCTTAATTTCAAACAGTAGTCATAACATTTGAATCATCTTTGTCGAAGGTGAACGATGATGATAATCCACAAGACGTGTCGACAAGCTGACGTCTAATATTGAATTGAGCTAGAAGGTACAATTATACCACAAATCAAATGATGCAAAGACTGTAAATGTACAGCAGTTTCGAGGGAGAGTAGGTCACTGGGAAGGGGCAGTCAGTTGCAAAAAGAAAAAATTGGTGTTTGGTTTTTCTTGGCAATGTAGTTCATATGAGACAAATAAAAGTAATATTTCAAAGAGCATCAAATGCAGAACTCAACAATGTTTACATTGTGCTAAAAAGTACCTAAAGAGTCTATACTCACCACCAGAAAAACTTTTTATTCTAAACAGAATATTGTTTACATTACTTCAATATTTAGTTTCCAAGTTATGGCTAATCAAAGTTTGAATAATTTTCAAGGTACTGTATGCAAAAGATGTATGAAAAAGAAAACGGCTAAAGATCTTAATAACATTACATAACATAACATAACATAACATAACATAAGAAGATGACTGGGTAAGAGGGCTAGTCACCTCATATCAAGCCCAAACTAACACCACCACCACAAAAAAAAAATCAAAGACGCCTAGAGTTAGTAAAAACTTATCAATGTTGACTTTGATATTGTAAACAGAATCGGAGCTAACTACCCACTCAGGCAAACCAGTAGTGTGGTGGGTCATGTTTTACTGAGAGGGCAAGAAAATTTTGGTGCCCTCTCCCCAAAAAAAAAAAGTTAATGAGAGTAAAACGTTGAAGTAAATTGGCATGAACCGGTGAGAAAATTGCTTAAAATCAGTGTTTTGAATCTAGGAACAATCAAAGCCCTGTAAGGGGTCCAGGGGGCGAAGCCTACGGAAACGCTGCTTTGGTAAAATTTCCGAAAATTTCCCAATTATTGAAGAACAATTTCGGAAAATGAAGAAAATTTCCTGACAATGAAGGAAATCTCCCGAAAATGAAAGAAATTTCCGAAAATGAAGGAAATCTCTGCAAATTTGAAGAAAAACTTCCCAAGAATTGAAGAAAAATTTCCCAAAAATTGAAGAAAACTGCCTAAGTATTACAGAAAATATTCCAAAATTTTTAAGAAAATGAAGAAATTTTCCCCAAAATTGAAGAAAACTTCCCAAATATTAAAGAAAAGATCCTGAAATTGAAGGAAATTTTTCACGAAAATGGAAGCAATTTTCACAAAAAAGCAGTGGCTGCTTACTTTTAATGCAATTCTTAACACACCATATGGGGCACCATACCGTCTTTTGATGGGTTTAAAAACACAGAAAGCGACGGTAAGAATACCGGTTCCAGGAGAAAGACAAATATGACCGTCTTTGAGAAACAGCGCATGAATAGCACCTACGCTTAGTAGAATCTGCGGAAAGCAGAAAACTCTTTCAAGCGTCAATTCCCTATGTGGGCACGTAGAAGGTGGCTCGAATAGAGCTTTCTCCATTGTGCCTAAGACAACTTGCATAACCCACAGGGGCGCAAGAATCTTGAAAGGAGGCTTTTATAAGAACATTCCTTTCGCTAACTTCTCCAGTGGTCGTGAGTCTGTGACTGTCGACCCAACTGGAAACATGTTGAAAAGTTTCTCTTTAAGCCTACCCACAACCGCCACCTGAGTTAATCCTATTTGTGTGTATAAGATTACAGAAGCCAGTGCTGAGTAATCAGGGCACTTTTGTGATGAATCACTCATCTGTGTTAAGTGTCTTAGTGGGAGCAATTTGTTTGCAAACTGGTGATAAAAATAGTTGTGCCTGAGGTGATGTGTGCAATAACTGTGAATGATTGATGGACCATTTCTCCTAAGGAAAGATATTGCTTCATGACCTTGGTGGATGGCTGCTACAGCTATCCTGAAGCCCTTGACTGTATCGATGCACTTAACCAGGTCAGACTAGTATATTGAGATATCAGTTACGTCACAAAGACACGCCGAATATGGGGAAACCAATCAAATCTAAAACCAGAATAGGGAGAATCAGAGTCTGAGAGAAAACATCCCTAACGTGCGGGGGTGTCCGACTCATCAGAAAGGCCTTGCTGCACCAGGGATTGGCGGACACACAGTCAAATGAAGTGCTCTGGGATTGTGGTGCAATTTACTGGAACCCGAAAATAAGACCTAAGTCCTCTCTGACCGGAAGCTGGTACAGGAAGCCTACAATAAGTCTGAGCAGCTGAGGGAATCACATTTGGCCATGCCATATGGGTGCTACCGGTCGTAAATCACCTTGCTTAGTACCCTTGGTACTAACGCAAAAAGCAGAAAGGCGTAACCCACGTAGTGAGTCCCTTTGCTTGTGAATGCATCCACTCCTATACCTACGGGTCGGGAGTCAAGAGTGCAGAAAATTTGGTAGCTTGCGATCGCCACGAACACGAACAGATCTATGTCCGGGCGGCCGATGTTGTCCAGATCGCTCTGGCCACCTGTGGCAAGAACGTCCATTCGGTGGGCGCTCCACGAAGAATCCGTGATCGTGTTCTCTTAGCCCAAAAGGTGAACGGCCTGAAGGCTGATATAGTTCATCATGCACTAAGACAAGAGGAAAGAGTCCAGAAATTTCTGGACTTCGTTCTTCCCTGCCTGTAAAAGAGACCACAGCAGTGGTGTTCTGTCGGTGCGTATCTGAACTGATTTCTTTAGTACTTGCGGTAAAAAATGTAAAAGTGCCCGGCATACTGCCTGTGATTCAAGCATAATGATGTGCTGAATATGCTAAGTATCTGTCCAGGTTCCTGCGCTTGGGGACCAAGTTAAATGTGCTCCCCACCCAATCCAAGACGCATCTGTCACCACTGACGGTGATGGTCTGATGGGATGAAACTTTGCTCCTCGCAACAGGCGGGAGTGGTCACATCACCACTAAATGTGGGGGACTACTGTCTGAAGGTATGGAGCGGGGGTACTGAGGTGTTCTGGATGGAATTACAAAAGGTCTAGTAAATGGAGACATAGGTCCCTTATGTGAAACCTGCACATGGGGACTACGCCCACCAGACTGGCTAAGCAGAATAGGAACATCAGCCAATCTCTTGCTGTATTCTAAAGTGTCTGGCTATGCTGGATGCCCAGCTTTAGGTGTCCATGTCGTAAGGTAGAGTGATAGTAAACAATTCATTTAGTCAAAGCTATTAACGCCGGTTAATAGGGTAAATTAAAGAGGGCTGTTAATGTACCCGTATACTCTACAGGCCGTTAACTGTGTAAAACTTTAAGTTGTGAGACCATGGAGCCGTAAATCGTTGGCTATGGCTGTGGAGATAACTAGCACTGTATACTATACAGGCCATTAATGTGGAGAAGTTGTTGCAACTGTTTTAATATAGTGTTCACGTGCAGTGTATACTATTCGTGCCGTCAACGCTAAACAGGTTGTTGCAACCGTGGAATTGTGGAGCCGGTGGCTACAGCTCCTCGGGTGATAGACTTCGTTAAGTTGTTTTATTGTCTCGTTAACGTACCGCGTATGCCAAATGGGCCTTTAACGCTGGTGTTGGCTATTAACTTTGTGAATTTATTGTGCTAACATATTAACGTACTGTGTATTCTATATGTGCAGTCAACTTTGAACAGGTTGTTGCAGCTATGGAACTGCATTGCCACTGACTACTTATGTCAGAACCTTAACTGTGTGAAGTTAATTTGATATGGCATTGCCATATGGCTTATGCTATGCAGGCCATTAACATTGGAAGGTTGCTATAACTTTGGAGCTGCAGGGCCAATGGCTACGGATGTGGAGAAAACTGATATTGTACGTTGTACGGGTCATCAATTAAAAAGCTGTGAAGCCGCAAGCTGCGTGAAGTTGCTTTATAAAAGCGCTAACGTACAATGTAAACTATATGTGCCTTTACCTTTAACAGTTACCACAGTCATGGAACTGCATAGTAAGTGGCTACCCATGCCAAAAAATTAACTTGCGTGAAGTTAATTTACATAGGTGTTAAGGTACTATGCACACTGTACGAGCCATTAACCCAATCATCTTACGGGGCCGTACGGCTGCTTTATAAAAGTGTCATGCCGAAAAGTTTCTCTTTCAACCTACCCGCACCCGACACCTGAGTTAATCCTGAAAACTCAGGTAGGACAATTACCAACCCGACTTCCTGTTCAGTATATTGTGTTTCCTCTCAAACAATGATTGTTTATCTGCCACTATGATTCCCATGCACACCACAGCCAAGTAGCCCAAGGTTATTTGTGTGTATAAGATTACACAAAGCCAGAGCTTTATAATCAAGGCACATTTGTGATTGAAATCACTCATCCGTGTTAAGTGTCTTAGTGGGAGAAGTTTGTTTGCACACTGGTGATAAAAATACCTACAACGTAAACTATACGTGAGGTTACCTTTGACAGTTGCCACAGCCGTGGCACTGCATAGTAATTAACTACTTGTGTAACAGCCGTGGCACTGCATAGTAATTAACTACTTGTGTAGGAAAAATTAATTTACGTAAAGTTAATTTAGACCCGAATGGAGCCGTTCAATGGAGCCATACAATGGAACCATATGGACTAGTGCTATGGGGCCGTATGGACCCGTACGCGCCATTCCATGGAGCAGTATGGACCCGCAAGGCTGTGCTATGGATATGTATGGACCCGTGAAAATCTATTATTTCATTTCATTTATTTGTTTCTTCACAACATTCAAAACAAACAATAATAATAATAAGAAGAAGAATAATACTAATACTATACTATTACTACTAATAATAATGCAAATAATAATAATGATGACGACGACGATGTACTGTACATATAACAAAAAAACAGAAAGTTGTGAAAGGAAGTGCCCTAAAAAACCCTGCATGGCTTAACGAGTAGGGCACTCCCTCAAAGTAATCAGATAATATGACTTAATCTACTTGGAGTATATACATAGTGGTATCTAAGCAAGAATAGAGAGAAAACAAAATAAGAAACAAAAACGACCCCATAACCACCCCACCCAATACCACCCACCACCCGTGGATATGAAATATAATATTTGAATCGTCCACTGAAAATACCCCCTCCCCTAACATAACAATAAATAAAAATCAATATGTTTGGTTAAAGTATGTCTTAAGATGTTTACGAAGTAGTATAACTGTTTTTGATGATTTTATTCTAAGAGTTAATGAATTCCAAAGGTTAAGTGCCTGATTTCTTAGCTACTTAAGGCTGTATTAACACGACAAGGAAAGGAATGTACGTTATTGTGTTGTCTTGTGTTATACGAGTGTATTTGATTGTTTTCAGTAAAGAATGAATCAAAATAGTTGGGTAACCTACCATGCATACATTTAAAGGTGAAAATCGCAATATGGGGCCGTATAGACCCTTGGGTGTAACTCTACGCCTCACTTAAAACACAGTTACTCGTGGTCCATCTGGTCCCAGCTTGAAACTGTGGCCCACAGCGGCATTAAAAGTAAACACTCACCACTACTTATAAACAAACAGCTCAGACCGAGAGCCGTGACTTAATAGTATTATATGTGGTTTATATGTAAGTCCCGTCATTGGACGTGACAAACTTCAAAACTCCCCTACAGGGGACACAAAGTTGACCCTTACGAGGGCAACACAGGGCCGTGGAAGTCAACAAACACTAGTACGAGACAAGCCACAGCAATTTTGAACACCAGAAAGTGCTAAGGTAATTGTATCTGAGATTACTGTAAACCAGAAAAATATGCCAAAAAAGCAAATTTTTGATTTTGCGGGAGGAGCATAGGAAATCACTAAGCACTACTCCCTGGTCTCTATGGAAAAAAAAAAAAAAAAAAGGTGAATTCGCTCAAAAAGAGTCCCTACTGTGCCCCCACAAATGAGCACTATAATTAAAAAATTAAAAAGTTGGTGGCCTAATGCATAGGAGATATCCTAACATGTAACACATATGCACCATATAACATTAGGCTCTCCTCATGGTGGCGCTGGCCCAAGGTGAAATAAACTCTACCCAAGTAAAAGAGGCCCAAGAACCAGCCCAAAAGTTGCTCTGCAGTCTCTCGCCATAGGAGAAAAACACCAGACTCCAGAGCCTGTTTTGTACAGGGCGAAGAAAATTCTATTCATTACTATAGTGTGAACTGTATGGAGAAGTCCTGCAATCGGACGACAATTTTTCCCCGTGCCTAAGGCCACCTCATCTTACTGAAAAAAACTTGTAGAAATAACCAAAGCAGCAGGAGACCTTCACGGTTGGAGCTGCTAAGAGAATGTGGTATAGAAAAATGTGAAAATCGAGTTAAATTTCTAGATGAGTTTCCAGCCGTGTTGAGTCATCAATACGCTGAATAAAAGTGTGGGATTAGAGAGGTAAACTGGGGTCAGGGATGGGTAGGTGTCATCAATACACTAAAGAAAAGTGCGGGATTAGAGAGGTAAACTGGAGGTCAGGGATGGGTAGGTGTCATCAATACACTAAAGAAAATCAGGTAAACTGGAGGTCAGGGATGGCTAGGTGTCATCAATACGCTGAATAAAAGTGTGGGATTAGAGAGGTAAACTGAAGGTCAGGAATGGGTAGGTGTCATCAAAACGCTGAATAAAAGTGTGGGATTAGAGAGGTAAACTGGGGGTCAGGGATGGGTAGGTGTCATCAATACACTGAAGAAAAGTGTGGGATTAGAGAGGTAAACTAGAGGTCAGGGATGGGTAGGTAAATACGTTTTTAAGATCGGTTAGAAATATGTTAGAATCATCAGGTCATGGGACCAGATTGCATATTTATAGCATGGAAGGTAAGAAATAACTTGAAGTGAATTTTACATAATTAGGTTTTGAAATCTAAAATGCAGTAAAATGGTCAATTTCTATTAGACCCTATCTTACAAATGAAATGAGGGAATGCAGTTTAATCCATGCTTTTGTGACATCCCACGTTGATTTCTATAATTCTATTTTTATTGGCCTGCCCAAAAAAACTACTAAGATGTTAACAAAAAATTCAAAACTGGGCTGCTAATCTTATCTTCCAACAAACCATGTCTAAGCAGATCACCTTTCTCCTTGGAACTTTATGCTGGCTACGAAGCACGAATGCATTTCAAGGTCCTTACTTTGGTTCACAATTCCATTTATGACTTATCAACAAATTTCCTATCTAAAATTATTTCCATAAAAAGTTACAAACATACCACCCCCATCAATCTACATTTCTTACCCTCCTTATTCCTAAAACCAAAAGTCGTTCCTATCGCAACTGTGCTTTTTTAGTGGCTGGCCCCACGTTATGAAATTCTCTCCCAAATGTTTTAAAATGTATACCCCCTAGGTCAGTCTTGTCCAAATTTAAAACCTTTATCCATAGGCGTAGGAACATGTTCTTTATTGGGGAGGGGGGGGGCACAAAGATATGCTACAACACTAGTTCAAAGGTAAAAAATTGACAAAGTTGAGGAGGCAACATTGGGGGTCACGCCCACCCCCTCCCCCTCCCGGTTCCTACGCCTATGCCTACCTCTACTCTAAACATTCTTCAATTTAACAGTTTATATATTGTTCTATATTCCATTTATGGTAATTTTTTATATATTTTTCATTATATTGATATGTACAGCGCTTTTGACAACCATGTGTTTCCTTATGATTAGTCTAGAATTTATTACAGCTCTCTTTTGATTGAGCACTTTCCCATTGTGATGGTTTTACACCATTCTATCTTCATGTCATCATCATCATTATTATTATTATCATTATTTCCACTTGAATTGTTACTACCTATTCATTGATCTTTAAAGGTTAATTTCAAAGTCATCAAAATGTTGTTCAAATTTTTTTGAAACAAAACACTCAGAAAGCAACACATCATACAGTACGTGATACAGTATATTTACAATAATATCGCTGTTCTTGTTATCTTTTACATCTTAAACAACAAGCTGGTACTCAGTTTACAGCGGAGTCTATCAGAGCAATTGGAAATGAAGTGTTTATATGACGGAAGTGGAGAGCATGAAGGATTGCCTTGGTTAGTGTTGTGAGAGGTTGAACCCAGAACCATTGGAGTATGAGTCAGATGCCATACCACTGACTTACCTTGATGTGTCTTTTAAGATTCTTCTGTCGGTTTTTCAAATCCTGCAAAAACAAACAAGATTGTCAAAGAGGCGATATCGTCATATGTGCATTATATTTAGAATTCCTTTCAAATTTTTTGATCGGTTGAAATTTTGCTGTGCTATTCGTTGTCTCGTATTGCAAGGTATATAGTTATTAAAAACGCCTTGAAGGTCATCACACGAGATAGCCCAGATGCAAGAAACGTTTTTTTTTCAAATCATGCCGAGTTCAAGCCCTGAAAGAATCGTTTATTTTGACTTTTTGCTTTCATCTTCTTCTTTTTTTTTTCTTAGTAATTTTCATTTGGTGACTATCATTGTAGTATTATAATACTAAAATTTCACTTTCGCTTTCTGACAAAAAGCATTGAAAAAAACAAATAAGTTTCTCATCACAGTAACGTAATGTGCTGTGTATGTAATTCTGCACACACAACATACATGCTAGTGTCTGGCTGTACTGTGTGGTACAAACAGACAGAGGATCGGATCTTGCCTCCACAACAGAAAGTGACGTCAAAATAAAGTATCCCCCATTTTTACAGTATTTTACTGAGACCAGCCTCCCTCTTTAAACTATAATTTTCTAGGTTGAAAGGTAATTTCTGACAAATCTCATTGGGCAATTTTAGCAGTTGTAGCTGATAAAATTTGTAAACTTGGGCAGTATATTGCTTATGACCTAGTGCTGTTTTGTTTCCTTTTAGACATTAAAGGATTAGTTCAGGGTTCAAGCAAATTTATGTTATGTGAAAGAGAACTTCAAAAGAAACAAAAAAGTAAGGGAAAGCATTCAAAAATCTTATGCCATTATGGAGATATCCAAGTATAAAGTTTGGCATCATTTGTGTAGAAACAACTGAAATCAGAGTAGTTGTGATGTCATAGCTTCAGATTCCTCAAAGTATTCCAATCATATTTTGTCCTGCAATTTTTTGGCTTAAAAACCATGACATGTCAAAAATAAGTAGTAAAACTGAATTTAGTTAGGGCATTTATAATATACCACCTGAAGAAAGTTCAAGGAAAATTGATTTAAATAGTAAAAAATGAAATAACTTTCTTTAAAATACATTACAATTGATAAGAATGTGAGGATGAAGATGCTAACCTTCCATAGTACAGTCCAGTAGCAAGCCCATTAATGGGAACGAATTTGTTCCCATTAATGGGAACATTTAACCAATGGTCAGCGCCATTAACACAGACACATTTTTTAGCCTCCATACCTATAACATACGTGCAGAACTTTAAACCGCTGGAAGAAAATTCCTAGCCATTTGGGAAATTTAAGATGCGCATAGAATTAAGCATAGTACTAATACCTATACTTTTTCCACTCCCATAACATAGGTTCACCACGCCTTTTTTAGTTATTGCAAAAAGTATGACTTGACCCGTACTTGACCCCTATGTTGTAGACGTGTTTCAGGCTGATAAGAATATATGCGTAAAACGCATAACATATAACCACATAACATACACGACAGCAGCTGCCCTGGCCTAGATCTCGGTCGCCTTTCTTCGCGTTGTTTTTACATCGAAGAGTTGAAATAGTGCTTCAATTTCTATCCGTTTGCTTGTTTGTTTCAAAGGATTCATCTTTGGGAAATGTTTATACATACATTTTTTATAATAATTTGAGTGTTTAATTAAAAAACTGTTTTTCCTACGCGAGTTAAATTGAACTTTTGTGGGCAGTTGTCCAGTTTGTACTGATGCTGTGATTCATTTCCTTATGATTCAATACAGTGACACAGTGTGATCGTATAGAACTTCAGGCCTATTTTTATATTTGTGTTAAACATTTTACATCATTGCAATCGGACTCAAATGTTATTCTTATGAATCAGTAGGCCTAGGGCCTAAATGAAAGTTTGAATTAAAAAGTGTCTGGAAACAAGTGTTTTCAATTGAATTTTGTACTGTTTAAAAATATTTTGCTATTCTCACTCATTGTTAGCGACAAAAAGAAAAAAAATTAGCCATTTCAAATTTGTATGTACTTAATAAAAAGTTGAGAGGAGCTCTTTTCAGTACATGCACTCATGGGTATATAAAAGATTAAATATCAAAAAAATAATAATTGTTGTGAAAAATTCCTTGTGTTTTGACATATGTACAGTCATGTCAATTATTCATTTTGGAACTAACTCTAAAAATATTAGCAGTGTGATAAACCTGTTAACTTTAAAAGTGACAATTTTCTTTAAACATTTTCAGAAAATCTTAAAACCTACCTCTCCATTCTGCCATTTCTTGAAAACATCCTACAGCCTTTAACTTTTTGAAAATGTAGGCCAAATGTTAATGTCAAATAAATACACTTAACGTCTGGCTATGGCGAATAAACAATAGATTGTTGCAAGGTGTGAAGATCGAAAGCTTTTTTAACAGAGTTTATCCGTTGCTATGTGTGTTAGAAGACAAAAGGTAGTGTTGATGATAATGCTCTTAAATGATTGGGAAGTGAGATAGGTTAATGAATGGCATCGTATGCACTTAACCAGCACAAGTTAATATACATTGTGATGGGCTAGTTGAGACACTCAGAAGTTTGATGCTCAGTTCAAGATATATAGTTCAAGAGGGGCTTTTGCGATCATACTTCCATTACACAAATTCAAAATTAAATAGTACTGATATTAAATGTAAATAAACACATTTTTAATAAGCAATACTCTGACCAGTGGCAGCTTAAAGAAAGGGAGAGGTCAGAGCTTTTAGACCCTCCTCCCCCCCTCCCCCTCCCAAGGCAAAGTGTTCAAATTTTAAATTTTAAAAGTAAAACATATAAAACAAAAATTATCCAATTTTTGAAAGTTTCTTAGAACAAGTTAGGGGGCGGAAGGGAAAGGGGGTGGGGACCAGACCCCTGCCCCTGGCTTCGCCACCGACTCTGACATTTAAAAAATACATTGTAATTAAATTCAATGTGTTCAAAAAAAATGCTGTTAATTCCAATCAAGTTTGTTATCTTCTTAAATTAAGGGATGGAATTTCATTATATAACCTTTTAAATAGGCGGGGAGGGGAGGGGTTCAAGGTTTCTTGTTGGGGGATTATTTTGACCTCACATCACAGTTTTGTGCTGTATGTAAATGTGTACACATAGAACTATCACAATATCATGCAGCATCGGATATAATCACAGGGAGAGGAAATACATTTTTCCATCTGCTTTATCAATTTTGTTTATTATCATTTTGTGACAATTTTGAATTTTCCAGCAGCACCCCCAAATTGATAAAACTAATCTATTCTATGGGTCTTTTTGACAGAGAAAATGCCAAAAGCTAAGTTCTCCCACTGGGCCTTAGCATAGATGTTTACCTTTAGAAAGTTTGAAAATGTCAGTAACGGTCACACTCACACGATCTGTCACCAAAAGTATGAATAAAAGTTAGTATTATGACTAGGCGCTTAGCCTGGGAAATTCGCGATGTATATTTGATACTTCACTATAATTTCGTGACAATATATCTCTTTGTACCGTTCGTGAAAGGTATACAAATAATGAAGTTAGTTAACCTTGTGGTCCGTAGTCATATTAAACCATTACAAACCGCAGGTTGTATTGTGTTTACGCTGCAGCATTAACGAGATCAAAACAATGCGCTCATTAATTGCGTGCAGTATGATGAAGAGAACGACTGAACAGAGGATGACTCACCCGAGAGAGACAAATGTTTGGCGCATGCCCAGAATCAATTCCTAATGTTTCCATTAATAGGAATGCTACTGGACTGTGGTAAGACTTACTACACCAGCCATTTCTAAACAGATAAGGCAGAGCTTTAAACTTGAATGCTTTACACTTGGATATCTTCCTAATGGAGTAACATTTTTTAATGCTTTTTTCTTCATTTTCTTTCTTTTGAAGTCCTCTTTTATATAAGATGAGATGAACATGCTTGACCACTAGACTAATCCTTTAACAATCACTCCACCACGCGGCAATGTTATCGCCGCTTCAACACTACCTTAAAAAAAAGAAATTAGGACCTTACCAAAATCCTATAGGGGAGCGAATAGTTTCATTGTAAAGATCTCCAAAAGATTTTTTTGGGGGGGGGGTCTATACTCACAGAAATTTCAGTTTGTTTTTAAAATGTCCCAACAAATGTTTGTTTTTCAATTTACAAAAATTGCATGGAAAATAAATTCTTTATTTTATATATATAAATAAATATATATAATATATATATATATATATATATATATATATATATATATATATATATATATATATATATATATATGGTTCATATATATTATATATATATATATATATAATATATATTATATATATTTATATATATATATATATATATATATATATATATATATATATATATATATATATGAAAATATATATATATATATATATATATATATATATATATATATATATATATATATATATATATATATATATATATATGTAGGACATGGGGTTATATGCCATGTGGGACATGGGGTGGGATGCCATGTGGGACATGGGGTGGGATGCCATGTGGGACATGGGGTGGGATGCCATGTGGGACATGGGGTAGGATTCATGTGGGACATGGAGTGGGATGCCATGTGGGACATGGGGTGGGATGCCATGTGGGACATGGGGTGGGATACCATGTGGGACATGGGGTTATATGCCATGTGGGACATGGGGTGGGATGCCATGTGGGACATGGGGTAGGATGCCATGTGGGACATGGGGTGGGATGGCATGTGGGACATGGGGTAGGATGCCATGTGGGACATGGGGTGGGATGCCATGTGGGACATGGGGTGGGATGCCATGTGGGACATGGGGTGGGATGTCATGTGGGACATGGGGTAGGATGCCATGTGGGACATGGGGTGGGATGCCATGTGGGACATGGGGTGGGATGCCATGTGGAACAAAAGAGAGCAGAATATCACAAAGATAGCAGTTTTAGGTCATCTCATAATCTGAATTAATGACCTCATTTGCATAAATTTGAATACTTGGCCAGAAAATTATGCAAGCCAACATGAAGTTTAATGTTTTAGATTTCAAATAACATAAACTTGTTACAGTAGAATATAAAAAAAAAATTGTAAAAAGGCCCCATTTCCAAAAAGTTACCAAAAATGACAATGTAATCTCAAATGATCTGGTAGAGTAAGGGTTAAAGGAGTGCTCAGCTGAAATGTGAGGGTGTATCATTTTTGGGGTCCCTAGAATAGTGGAATGTTTCTCTTACAAGTGAGAGTACAGTGCTGAAAATTCAGTCTCTGAAAAATAAATGTGACGTCAAATTTGAGATAAATCATCTATCGCTTTTGCCCTGGTATTATTTCTTGCTTCAAGTTTGTGACGCACTCTACAGGTTAAACATCTTAAGATATACTTTACCCAATTGTATTGATTTATTATTCTTATATGTTAATGGGCTTTCTTTCTTAGGTTGGGGTGTGTTGGATCAGAGTGGAGGATTCAGATATCTGGCCTCCAATCTCTTTAGGCTTCATCTGTTGCTAGAAAATTATAGATTTGGTAATTAGTAATTTTTCTCTTTTCCTCATTTACACATATTGATAATTAAGAACAAGGAGTGCTTGAATATCAAAAGTTTGGTGAGCTTAAAGTTTCTTGAAGCATTTCCTGTGTCACAGCATTCATTGTATTAAATATATAATTTAAAATATTACTTCCTTTTTATTTGAAACTTGTAGATCCATCCATTATGTTTACATGTATTTCCTTTTTCTTATTAAATGTATTAATGTTGTGAAGAAAGAAATAAATGAAATGAAATAAAATCTCCTTTAAGATTCAACTTTACAATTCCAAAGTAATGCATTAGATTTTGTTTTTGAGGAAATTATTTCAGGGGAAAGATGGGGGGGGAAGAGGGGGGGGGCATGTTTTTATCCTGCAACAAAATTATTCAAATTGCATGCTGCCCTGTCCTAGCAAGGATCAATGTCAACGATCATGTCAAAGGTTCATTGACCAAGCAAATCCATCTTATATGACAGAGGTCTTCTGAGGTTGTAGAAACCACTGAAATCAGACTTGTTGTGACATCATAACCTCACATTCATTAGTCATTATGTATTCTATCATTTTCCCCCTTAGGTTTTGTGTCTTAAAAGCATCTAACATGGTAATCATTATAATTTACCACCTGATGACAGTCTGAAGAAATTAAATTCAACAAGTAAACAAGTTGAATTAAATTTCTTAAAACACATTAACACTTGAAGAAAGTGACAATGACAGTACTGTCCTTCAACAGTAGACTTTCCACACCCACCCACCACACAAATGATACAGAACTTTAAACTTATATATCTCCTTAACCGAATAAGATATTGAAGTAGTTTCTTCACCATTTGTAAAGGTACGATGAAATTGCTTAAGTTGGCCACCGTTCTAATCCTTTAAAATATAATTGTCAATACTTACACCAATCAGAATGTCTATGGAAATAGCCGCCACTTCTACTTGATGTCCATAAGAACAAGCTGCAGCAGCAGTGCAAGCCATTTGATCCTTTTCTGTTAAAATGAAACATAAACCATATATATAAAACATGAAAACGTGTTTACTTGCTGAATTCGCCAGTGCACCACAACTGGTTATCAAAGGCCGTGGACATTGACTTGGTTGTCGATGTTATGTCTGTCCGTACGTCGTACCTGTGTTCTCGT
Source organism: Chiridota heheva (assembly GCA_020152595.1). NCBI lineage: Eukaryota > Metazoa > Echinodermata > Holothuroidea > Apodida > Chiridotidae > Chiridota > Chiridota heheva. The sequence continues at coordinate 360,731 of JAIGNY010004296.1, forward strand.
CCAGGTCGTATTAAGCGTTTCGTGATAGCATTGTTACTATTATAACCGAATACGAAGGCGACGACCCCGTCATTGTAATTGTGTTTTCGCTCATCGTACTTGCTGAATTAGAGTTGTTAAAGAGTGGGTGGAATGGTTTGCCTGAGTGGGAAGTTAGCTCTAATTCTGTTCACAATTTCAAGGTCAACATTGATAAGTTCTTTACTAACTCTGTGCATCTTTAAAGAAAAAAATTGTGGTGGTGTTGTTAGTTTGGGCTTTTTATGGGGTGACTCACCCTTCTTAGCCCGTAATCTTGTTATGTTGTGGTATGTTAAACCATGTGCCCATTTACGTTTTATTTGTTCTGCTCCGATTGAGCAAAAAACTGATTATGCTTAAACATGGACAGGTAGATAAAATATCAGCAAAACAATTAAAACAGCAAAAATTTCAATAAAGAAGAGTTGAAAATTAATCATTTTGCAATTATTGAATGTTTGCTTTTTTTTATATTATGCTTTTTGAATGCAGAATTTCATGTAGATTTGGGGTGTATGGAGGGGTAAACATCTCTATTTTCTTCTGGTAAACTCATTGTTTTTAATCATCTAACAAAGAAGCCATTACACTCATAATGTGACCAAGCCATTACACTCATAATGTGACCAAGCCATTACACTCATAATGTGACCAAGCCATTACACTCATAATGTGACCAAGCCATTACACTCATAATGTGACCAAGCCATCACACTCATAACGTGACCAAGCCATTACACTCCTAATGTGACCAAGCCATTACACTCGTAATGTGACCAAGCCATTACACTCATAATGTGACCAAGCCATCACACTCATAATGTGACCAAGCCATTACACTCCTAATGTGACCAAGCCATTACACTCATAATGTGACCAAGCCATCACACTCATAATGTGACCAAGCCATTACACTCATAACGTGACCAAGCCATTACACTCATAATGTGACCAAGCCATCACACTCATAATGTGACCAAGCCATTACACTCATAATGTGACCAAGCCATTACACTCATAATGTGACCAAGCCATCACACTCATAACGTGACCAAGCCATTACACTCCTAATGTGACCAAGCCATTACACTCATAATGTGACCAAGCCATTACACTCATAATGTGACCAAGCCATTACACTCATAACGTGACCAAGCCATTACACTCATAATGTGACCAAGCCATCACACTCATAACGTGACCAAGCCATTACACTCCTAATGTGACCAAGCCATTACACTCGTAATGTGACCAAGCCATCACACTCATAATGTGACCAAGCCATTACACTCATAACGTGACCAAGCCATTACACTCATAATGTGACCAAGCCATCACACTCATAATGTGACCAAGCCATTCACTCATGTGACCAAGCCATTACAATCATAATGTGACCAAGCCATTACACTAATGTGACCAAGCCATCACACTCATAATGTGACCAAGCCATCACACTCATAATGTGACCAAGCCATAACACTCATAATGTGACCAAGCCATTACACTCATAATGTGACCAAGCCATCACACTCATAACGTGACCAAGCCATTACACTCCTAATGTGACCAAGCCATTACACTCGTAATGTGACCAAGCCATCACACTCATAATGTGACCAAGCCATTACACTCATAACGTGACCAAGCCATTACACTCATAATGTGACCAAGCCATCACACTCATAATGTGACCAAGCCATTCACTCATGTGACCAAGCCATTACAATCATAATGTGACCAAGCCATTACACTAATGTGACCAAGCCATCACACTCATAATGTGACCAAGCCATCACACTCATAATGTGACCAAGCCATAACACTCATAATGTGACCAAGCCATTACACTAATGTGACCAAGCCATTACACTCATAATGTGACCAAGCCATTCACTCATGTGACCAAGCCATTACACTCATATAATGTGACCAAGCCATCACACTCATAATGTGACCAAGCCATAACACTCATAATGTGACCAAGCCATTACACTCATAATGTGACCAAGCCATCACACTCATAATGTGACCAAGCCATTCACTCATGTGACCAAGCCATTACACTCATATAATGTGACCAAGCCATAACACTCCTAATGTGACCAAGCCATTACACTCATAACGTGACCAAGCCATTACACTCATAATGTGACCAAGCCATCACACTCATAACGTGACCAAGCCATTACACTCATAATGTGACCAAGCCATTACACTCATAATGTGACCAAGCCATTACACTCATAATGTGACCAAGCCATCACACTCATAACGTGACCAAGCCATTACACTCCTAATGTGACCAAGCCATTACACTCGTAATGTGACCAAGCCATTACACTCGTAATGTGACCAAGCCATTACACTCATATAATGTGACCAAGCCATTACACTCATAACATGACCAAGCCATTACACTCATAATGTGACCAAGCCATTACACTCATAATGTGACCAAGCCATTACACTCATAATGTGACCAAGCCATTCACTCATGTGACCAAGCCATTACACTCATAATGTGACCAAGCCATTACACTTATAAGGTGACCAAGCCATTACACTCATAATGTGACCAAGCCATTACACTTATAAGGTGACCAAGCCATTACACTCATAATGTGACCAAGCCATTACACTCATAATGTGACCAAGCCATTACACTCATAATGTGACCAAGCCATTCACTCATGTGACCAAGCCATTACACTCATAATGTGACCAAGCCATTACACTTATAAGGTGACCAAGCCATTACACTCATAATGTGACCAAGCCATTACACTCATAATGTGACCAATCCATTACACTCATAATGTGACCAAGCCATTCACTCATGTGACCAAGCCATTACACTCATAATGTGACCAAGCCATTACACTTATAAGGTGACCAAGCCATTACACTCATAATGTGACCAAGCCATTACACTTATAAGGTGACCAAGCCATTACACTCATATAATGTGACCAAGCCATTACATTCATAATGTGACCAAGCTATAACACTCATAATGTGACCAAGCCATTACACTTATAAGGTGACCAAGCCATTACACTCATAATGTGACCAAGCCATCACACTCATAACGTGACCAAGCCATTACACTCCTAATGTGACCAAGCCATTACACTCGTAATGTGACCAAGCCATCACACTCATAATGTGACCAAGCCATTACACTCATAACGTGACCAAGCCATTACACTCATAATGTGACCAAGCCATCACACTCATAATGTGACCAAGCCATTCACTCATGTGACCAAGCCATTACAATCATAATGTGACCAAGCCATTACACTAATGTGACCAAGCCATCACACTCATAATGTGACCAAGCCATCACACTCATAATGTGACCAAGCCATTACACTCGTAATGTGACCAAGCCATAACACTCATAATGTGACCAAGCCATTACACTCGTAATGTGACCAAGCCATTACACTCATAATGTGACCAAGCCATCACACTCATAATGTGACCAAGCCATTCACTCATGTGACCAAGCCATTACACTCATATAATGTGACCAAGCCATTACACTCATAACATGACCAAGCCATTACACTCATAATGTGACCAAGCCATTACACTCATAATGTGACCAAGCCATTACACTCATAATGTGACCAAGCCATTCACTCATGTGACCAAGCCATTACACTCATAATGTGACCAAGCCATTACACTTATAAGGTGACCAAGCCATTACACTCATAATGTGACCAAGCCATTACACTTATAAGGTGACCAAGCCATTACACTCATAATGTGACCAAGCCATTACACTCATAATGTGACCAAGCCATTACACTCATAATGTGACCAAGCCATTCACTCATGTGACCAAGCCATTACACTCATAATGTGACCAAGCCATTACACTTATAAGGTGACCAAGCCATTACACTCATAATGTGACCAAGCCATTACACTCATAATGTGACCAATCCATTACACTCATAATGTGACCAAGCCATTCACTCATGTGACCAAGCCATTACACTCATAATGTGACCAAGCCATTACACATATAAGGTGACCAAGCCATTACACTCATAATGTGACCAAGCCATTACACTTATAAGGTGACCAAGCCATTACACTCATATAATGTGACCAAGCCATTACATTCATAACGTGACCAAGCCATTACACTTATAAGGTGACCAAGCCATTACACTCATAATGTGACCAAGCCATTACACTCATAATGTGACCAAGCCATTACACTCATAATGTGACCAAGCCATTACACTCATAATGTGACCAAGCCATTCTTACACTCATAATGTGACCAAGCCATTACACTCCTAATGTGACCAAGCCATTATTACACTCATGTGTCCAAGCCATTATTACACTCATAATGTGTCTGAGCCATTACACTCATGTGTCAAGCCATTACACTCATGTGACCAAGCCATTACACTCATAATGTGTCCAAGCCATTACATTCATAATGTGACCAACCCATTACACTCATAATGTGACCAAGCCAATACAATCATAATGTGACCAAGCCATTACACTCATAATGTGACAAAGCCATTACACTTATAATGTGACCAAGCCATTACACTCATAATGTGACCAAGCCATTACACTCATAATGTGACCAAGCCATTACATAACGTGACCAAGCCATTACACTCATGTGACCAAGCCATTACATTCATAATGTGTCAAGCCATTACATTTATAATGTGACCAAACCAATGCACTCATAACATGACCAATCCATTACACTCATAACGTGACCAAGCCATTACACTCGTAATGTGACCAAGCCATTACACTCATAATGTGACCAAGCCATTACACTCATAATGTGACCAAGTCATTACATAACGTGACCAAGCCATTAATAATAATAATAATAATAATAAATAAGATTTATAATGCGCACGTATCCACCCAGAAGGTGCTCAAGGCGCCGTACAATGTGAAAAATATAAAGGAATAACAATTAAAAAAAATAACAAAAACATACATAGGGGCCTACACACGCACATACACCCACATATGTATACACAAAAACAATATTAAATAAAAGCTTTGGACATGAGATGTGTCTTTAGATTTGTTTTAAAAATTGCAAGAAAATTGGATGATCTGACATGAAAGGGTAATTGATTCCACAATCGTGGTGCAGCTATACCAAAAGACCTATCACCCCATCAGTAGTTAGATTTTTGTTCACATGAAAGTAATTTGTCACTGGATTGAAGAGCACGAGTAGGAATATATGATTTTAAAAGGTCAGAGATATAATTTGGAGCACACCCAATCAACGATTTGTAAACAATAAGCAGTATTTTATATATTATCCTATGACACAGGGAGCCAATGCAAGTCTTTTAGGATTGGAGTAATGTGACAAGATTTCTTTAAGAGCGTTACAAGGCGTGCAGCAGAGTTTTGAATCAGTTGAAGACGGTGAATTTGTTTTTGAGGAAGACCATACAGTAGAGAATTTCCCATATCTAGACGTGAAGTCACAAAGGAATGTATGATTTGAACAGTAGCAGTAGAGTCAAGATATTTCCTTATTTTACCAATGTTTCGAAGATGAAAAGCAGCAGTGCGGGTAAACCGTGAAATATGAGAGTTCATACTCATGGTTCAATCAAAGATGACACCTAGGTTACGTGCTTGAGAGCAAGATTTGATATTAGAATCACCAATGACAATATCTGGCATTGTAAATTTTTGCAAGTTTTTGTCGAGATCCAATTAAGATATACATTGTTTTGTCATCATTTAGTTTTAAAAAGTTTTGTTTCATCCAAATACGAATGTCTCTAATACAATTTTCTAAATATTGGATGGTTAAAACACTATGTTGCTGCAAAGCTTTGAAGGAAAAATAAATTTGTGTATCGTCAGCGTAGACGTGATAAGCAAGATTATATTTCATTACAATGTCACGGATAGGATATGTATATATTGTAAGTTGTGGTCCTAGAACAGAACCTTGTGGTACAGAAAAATCCAGAAAAACAGGTACAGATACTTCGTCCCCTATACACACGTACTGAGGCCTATGAAATAAGTAAGAATGGCACCATTTCAATGCAATATCATTAACTCCAATGTAGTCCCTTAGACGTGAAAGCAAAATATATGATCGACAGTATCGAAAGCGGCACTTAAGTCTAACAAAATCAAAGCAGTTATTTTACCATCATCCATTGCGGATAAAATATCATTGTTAACTCTAAGTAATGCCGTTTCAATACCATGGTGTGCTTTGTAAGCAGATTGAAATGGATCTGATAACATATTGTTATGCACATGATTTGAAAGTCTAGAGGATACAACACGCTCAATTGTTTTACCCAAGAATTTTAAATTTGCAACAGGTCTGTAATTTTTCAAAACCTTCAGGAAGGGATGAGCGTGTGCAACCTTTAGACTGTCAGGAAAACACCCATCTTCTGGAGATTTATTTACAATGACAGTGAAATATGGTTCAAAAATATCAATACATTGTTTAATTAAGGAAGTAGGTACAGGGTCAAGTTCACATGATTTTGATGGTGATTTCACTATGATATTGCGTATTTCATCCTCACACGCAGGTTGAAATACAGAAATATTTTCTCTCACATTTGGAGCAGGAATAGTAGATGTACAAAAAGAATCAGTAGTATTCATATCAAAGGATTGCCGAATAGTTTCAATTTTATTAACAAAAAAGTTTGAAAATGTTTCTGCAAGAGTTTTGTCAGATTCTGAAGTGGGAAGGACTGGTTTTTTAGACTTGTGCAAAAGGCTGTTGACAACATCGAAGAGCTTTTTCTGATCCCCAGAGCAGTCACCAACCTTACTTGAATAATATGCCGTCTTTGCCTGATCAATCAGCTTAACCACAATATGACGCTGCATGCAATACGCCTGCCTGTGGACTTCCAGCTTTGATTGAATCCATTTTCGCTCTAACTGTCGACGAATTTTCCTAGCAGATCGTATCTCATCAGTAAACCAAGTACTAGCCAATCTTAATTTAAGTCTTTTTCTTTACGGGTGCATGCTTGTCTAAAACTGCTTGAAGAACAGTTTCATATTTTTTCACACAAATATCCAAAGCGCACTCTACAAAGTTAGTGGCAGCAAAGGCAGATTTTACATCCTCAGAAGGAAACAGAAGGTAAGGGAGGTTTTTGAAGATTGAGAGTACACATGATAGCATAATGATCAGATAATCCAGGATGTATATACATATTGTTAAGTAAAGACACATGTTCTCGAGTGATGAGAAGGTCTAAACAATGCCCATGCTTGTGAGTGGGTTCATGCACATGTTGAGATAATTCAAAAGAAGATAATAAATCTTTAAATTGATTGGCGGCAGGATTATTTGTGTCATCCACATGAATATTAAAATCTCCACAAAATAAAATATCAGAAAGATGAAGAAGGTATTCAACTATTATGTTTTCAAATTCGGCAAGAAAATGACCATAATGACATCCAGGAGAGCGATAAATATTGACAAGACGAACAGATTGAGAATTTGATTTTATTTCAGCATGAATTGCTTCAAATGAAGAATATGTTATAGTCTCAGATATTAAGGCTACAGATGAACTTGATCTGTAGAGCAATCCAACTCCACCACCAGATCTATTGAGTCTTGGAACATGTTGAAATGAGTACCCTACTGGGGTCAAATCACTAATTGTTAAAAAGTCATCAGCTTTCAACCAAGTTTCACTTGTAGCAATTATATCGAGGTTGTTGTTCAAAACAAAGTCAACAAAGTCAATTGTCTTATTTCTTATTGACCGTGTATTCAGAGAACAGAAGTTAAGTTGATCATTTATATGTTGTTTAAGTGACTTAAGATTGTCGAAACAAACACCACCATCAGAACGATCATCAATGTTAGTCAGTGGCCGAAAAGGTATTGATGTGGTAAGAAGCGGAATTTGTTTAACTCGACGGCTGACCAGCTTTTTTACATCTGTGTGTGTCTTGCATTGTCCATATGTACTCTTGAGTATCCCAAGTTGTTTTAAATGATCCAATATTGCATAATGTAGGAGCGACTTTGTAGATATAAATGTTGAGGACTTATAATGTAGGAGTTCATCACGATTGTAGGAAATAGGAGAAGTTTGCGAATAGTTAGGGGTTGAAATATTTTGTGTAACATGCTGTGTATCAGGTCCAGGGTTGGGATTGATATCCCCTGCTATCAGAAGTTCCAATTGAAATGTTGAGGTTGTGTTATTATAATATAGAATGCGTAAAGTCAGATATTTATGATGATGGACTTTTTGTTGTATTTCATGTGGTTTACAAAGTGGAACCACACATTTGAAGTCCATGCAATCATCAATAGGTTTTAATCCATACAAGATGGTAATGATCAATAAGATTAATGTCCCCATCCTTTATTCAGAGATCATTGATGCACAACACTTCATCCAAGTTGAAGGTAAGTGGGGCTTACAGTATATGCCGCTTGGTTGACTGCACAACAATGAATCAAGATCCCTGGTAAAAGCTGGGTAAGTGAAGGTTTTTTACACAGGAAAAACTCTTGGAAAAAACAAGCCTAGGTATTAGGCTACAGTTTCAAAAGTGGTGAACAGCAATGAAAAAGTTCAACAATTATGTTCCCATTAAATATGAGAATAATGATTCTGAAAAACACAAAATATAAGTCCTAATTGCTAGTGTATTCACTTTTAAGGTCCAGTGCACAAATTAAGCAAAAATAAAACATGAATTTACAAGAAAAAACAGACACTAATTGGAGAGGCAGCTTGTTAGGTGCACTCCATCCTCTCATGTTACATTACACTCATAATGTGACCAAGCCATTACATTCATAATGTGACCAAACCAATGCACTTATAACGTGACCAAGCCATTACACTCATAATGTGACCAAGCCATTACACTCATAATGTGACCAAGCCATTACATTCATAATGTGACCAAGCCATTACACTCATAATGTGACCAAGCCATTACACTCATAATGTGACCAAGCCATTACACTCATAATGTGACCAAGCCATTACACTCATAACGTGACCAAGCCATTACACTCATGTGACCAAATCATTATACTAATAATGTGACCAAGCCATTACACTAATGTGACCAAGCCATTACACTCATAACGTGACCAAGCCATAACACTCATAATGTGACCAAGCCATTACACTCATAATGTGACCAAGCCATTACACTTATAAGGTGACCAAGCCATTACACTAATGTGACCAAGCCATTACACTCATAACGTGACCAAGCCATAACACTCATAATGTGACCAAGCCATCACACTCATGTGACCAAGCCATTACACTTATAAGGTGACCAAGCCATTACACTCATAATGTGACCAAGCCATTACACTCATAATGTGACCAAGCCATTATACTTATAATGTGACCAAGCCATTACACTAATGTGACCAAGCCATTACACTCATAACGTGACCAAGCCATTACACTCATAACGTGACCAAGCCATAACACTCATAATGTGACCAAGCCATTATCACATTCATAATGTGACCAAGCCATTATACTTATAATGTGACCAAGCCATTACACTCATAATGTGACCAAGTCATTATACTTATAATGTGACCAAGCCATTACACTAATGTGACCAAGCCATTACACTCATAACGTGACCAAGCCATAACACTCATAATGTGACCAAGCCATTATCACATTCATAATGTGACCAAGCCATTACACTCATAATGTGACCAAGCCATTACACTCATAATGTGACCAAGCCATTATTACACTCATAATGTGACCAAGCCATTACACTCATAATGTGACCAAGCCATTATTACACTCATGTGTCCAAGCCATTATTACACTCATAATGTGTCTGAGCCATTACACTCATGTGTCAAGCCATTACACTCATGTGACCAAGCCATTACACTCATAATGTGTCCAAGCCATTACATTCATAATGTGGCTTCGAAGCCATTACACTCATAATGTGACCAAGCCATTACACTCATAATGTGTCCAAGCCATTACATTCATAATGTGGTCTGAAGCCATTACACTCATAATGTGACCAAGCCATTACACTCATAATGTGTCCAAGCCATTACATTCATAATGTGGCTTCGAAGCCATTACACTCATAATGTGACCAAGCCATTCACTCATAATGTGACCAAGCCATTACACTCCTAATGTGACCAAGCCATTATACTCATAATGTGACCAAGCCATTACACTCATAATGTGACCAAGCCACTACACTCATTATGTGACCAAGCCATTACACTCATAATGTGACCAAGCCATTACACTTATACTGTAATGTGACCAAGCCATTACACTCATAATGTGACCAAAAGTCAAACCCAATCAACACCAAAGTGTTCAAATTCACATGTTAAAGACTAAGATTTTAGCCTTATGTCCAAGATTTATATTAGGCACACTTGAAATGGAAACCATAGGGGTCATAAGTTTAGGCTGCATAGGGAAAACCTCATATTTTGACTCTTAATTTAAAACTATCGCATCTCTGGGCATGAAACTCTTTAAAATGGCAAGATAAATTCATTAGCAATAAATTCCCTGCAAAAAGAAAAAAATCAAAAACTTTTTTTCTTACAGTACATGCAAAACCAGGGGAAATTTGATTTAAAACAGCTGTATTATTAAAGCATCTATCAAATTTATTGACATACCTAATTAATAAATCACTAAATAACAACCAATATATTTTTGAAGGGTATTTTCACCCCAAATTTCAGACTTGTTCATAATCAAATAATAATAGTTTGATTTAACTTAATTTAAAAGTAACAGCTAAAAGTTCCAAAAGTTCAACAAAACAGAACAGAACGACTAATTAAAGGGAGAAATCCCACGTGGTTCCGATGCTAACTTTGGACTAGAAGCAACTTGTTTTGTTATCACATATCTTTAAATGTTGTGTTCTTACAGTTTAGTTTATTCATCACACTGGAACATGTAATTTGTGTATATTTTGTTGCTTGTTCAAGTGTTATGGTTTTTGCCTTAAGTTATAAGCCACAATTACAACTACAATGGAAAATTATATTTGGCTCTGCCTGACATAAACAATGATCAAGCCAACAACTCAACATTCTATGGGATCCTGTATCATCCTTACGTTTATCAACAGCATCATGCCTGCCAAGTTAGATTTAAATCTGACATGAGTTTGTGGAAATATGAGCACAAACAGATTTTCAGTTTGTCCCTCCATTAGTCCTCATTAATATTTATGACATCAGCACCTAAAACAAAAGGGATCATCTGCAGACCTCAACACACTCATACACCAAGTATGACATAAATCCACCTCACTAGTCTTGAAATATCATGTTTACAAGCTTGTAACAGAAGTTTACATTTAGCCCCACCTATTAATGAATATTCATGACATCAGCACCAAAATCAATAGGGATCATCTACAGACCACAACACATATATATATACCAAGAACGACATAAATCCACCACAAGGGTCTTGAGATATCATGTTTACAAGCTTCTGTCAGACACACATACATACACACATACATACATACACACATACACACGCAAGTAGACTACAAAGGTTCCATATGCTATCGCATCGGAACCAAAAACTAAAAAACTGCCGGTGCTTTCTATTCCACAACAAGCCAGGCAGGCGTTAGTCTTCCCAGCTGGTCATGGAAACCATTCAGGCTTTCTGCATTGGCTGCTGATGGGATTAGTCTATTTTAATCACGGATGGTCCTTGGGAAGTTTGTTTGTTTGTTTGATGAGGTCTTAACGGCACCACGACAACGAGGGTCAAATTGTGCCTGAAAGGTCAGATCATTCTAGAGGTAGGAAGGAAAGGAAACAAGGGGAGAATGAGAGAAAATCAAGAACAAAAGTCAGAAAGCTGTGATCAAGAGAGGAGGTGCATGGATGAAACAAAAACAAAGTAGAGAGGGGGTGGAAGAGGAGAATTAAATATGGTTGTAGAGGGAAGCATGATAAAGGAAGATGCGCTGTGGACATTTCTTCTTGATGTTGGGACCTGAAAAGTATGAAGTCCCCTAATTCTAGAGTCACTTGCAAATAGATAGAACTCTGATGGTATGGCAACTATCTGATTCTGGATCTATAAAGTAAGATGAGGCGGACCTTGGTCCTCCTTACCATCAGTGGTTCCCAGTTCAATTAATGTAACATGGCTGTCATGCCTCCAGGCTGTCTGTCATAATAGTTCCTAGTAGCAAATCTAGCCGCTCTCCTCTGGACTGATTCCAATTGGTTAATTTGTCGTGAGGTGTGTGAATCCTAGCATGAATATCCTTTGGATTTGGGCATGAATGCATGTGTATTGAAACCAGAACCAAAAGGTTTTGTGGTTCCGATGCTTTTTTTCACAAGCTGATTGATTTGCAAAATTTGTACTTACTGTCATGTTATATTATGAAATATTTGTTTATGATTTTTATTCATAAGCCACAACCACCATGCAGATCAATAAAAATGTTGACAACATTAGCATTTGCACAGTCATTAACACTATCATAACAAGAATGATGCAAAAATGGTTGCACATTTATTCTATTTCAAGAATTTGTCAGTAAGCCCCACCTAATCATGAATATTCATATCACTACCACAACATTAAAACATATGTACAGACCATTTAATACCCATCTGTGTAACTGATATAGTATAAATATGATATATTGTTCATGAGACACAGTATGGTGTTTACATCATCTGGCACTTTCGCCAATCAGCATATTAATGACATCTGCTGATAACATAAGCATGAACACAATAACCAACAAAAGTATCATGTCCAATATGATGCAAAACAGATATACAGTTGCTCATTTATCACTTTCTCAAAATTTTCATTTTAAGCCCCACCCACCTATTAGTATGCATGATATCACCACCAAAAACATTAGGACACATCTACGGACCATGGGCTTTCTGTGTAAAAAATATGACATGAATCAAGGAATCAAGATTACCATTCTTGAAATACTGTGTTTACAAGCTCTTTTCAGCAAAATTATATTAAGCCCCGCCCACTATGCATATTCATGAAATTCAACAATTTAGCATCATGAAAATGTACACACCAGCTAACATTACACCAAATATAAAACAAAACAGACATGCAGTAGGTAAATTATGAACATTTCAAGATTTTTACATTAAGCCCCGCCTACTCGTTAATATGTATGACACCATCATTAAAAACAATAGGGCACATCTACAGCCCATGGGCTATCTGTGTACCACATATGACATGAATCCAGTTTACTGTTCTTGAGATATCGCTTTTACAAGCTGGCCATCACACACACACACACACATACATACGCCATCATGACCACATAGGTTCCTGATGCTATCACATCGGAACCAAAAAAGGAACCACACACTGAAGCAAAAGTCAATGGGCTACAACACTGTGTCCAAAAGAGTTGCGCTAAAAATTTAATTAACTCAATTTGGGATATGAAAACTTTCTTAATTACATTTAAGAATTCAACCATGATTCCTTCTTTAGTAATCCTTTAAAGAAAATTTAGGCCATTTGAAAGACATAAGTTTTCGCTTAAAAAAAAGGAGAACAAAAACAACGTATGCACGCTTCCATCTATAATCACGAGCACAAACAGAAATGCGAGAACATTCGCAAATGATTGACACTTTTCTGGATGGCAGCCCAATTTTTCGTGAAATGTGTTAGCATTTAGGTGTACGTACTCTTACTGTGCGTTCTCAGCTGCAAGCGTGTCATACGCATACTGCACATCTACAATCTTGGAAGAAACTGTTGGGACACTTACCGGTAAGTTTGCATGTTAGTTCGAACTTTCATGTGCAGCTATTTTTCAGGCCACCTTCCTCCCCATCCCCCCTCCCCTCCTCTCCCCCCACACAACTGCCATAATTTTACTTGAAATCCAAAATGTACAGAACAATGTAGTGGTAAAGAATAAATCACTCGGATATTCTGAGAATAGGGGTGGCAAACACAAGGGTTTTCTTTCGAAATAAAGACTAAAGCACATATTTCCTATCTACTTAAGATAGCATGGTCCAAAAGGAGTAAATGCCTTTTATTGTATTGTCCTGAGTTCTCAAAACAATTGAAAATCTGTTTTTTCTGCAAATATCATGATTTCCCTACATAAAATTATTTTTCCAGTAACATTTACGATATTTTTACTGAATGACATTTCTCAGACAATCTTGGACAAAACTATTAGGACACTCACCGGAAAGTGTACATGTTATTTCAAATTTCCATGTATAGCTATTTTTCAGGTCACTTTGGGTTATTGAAAAGACGTGGTGTATTAATTCGCCTTCAAGTCCTTATACAAAACTAGTGCTGTCATAACATATCAATTATCGTGATAATCGCGATATCTCTTTTCCATGACATAAAATATGCCTCTCGCGACATATCGCGATACCAAAAAGTAAAATTCAACTAAGAAATTTTCACGCAACTAGGCTAGGCTACTTCGTACATTACAATTCTAACGTTACGTTCTAAATTCTTAAAGTCAAGTTTAGGCCATTGACAACGTGCAAAATAATCATGAAACATAAAAACAACTAATTAAAACTCGTGCTCTGTCACCATACACTGGCATGCGCCGATGTAAGTTGGCAAAAAGAACAAAAAAAATGGTTCAGAATGTGCCACTCAGGCTCTCGCTTTGATGATTCATGGTCACGTTGGCTGAATTACCAAACATGTACGTGCAGTGATGCATGACGAATACAATGGTCACGTGATCATGTCTTCTGCTAGATCTGCAAATCATTTTTCCTTGCGTTCATCATATCATGGAATAAATTGTAACTACATGATCATATAACGTTAGTGATATTAACAATTTGTGTCAGGAGTCAGTTTTCTTGAAAAGTATCGCGATATACGATATATCGCGATATACGATATATCGCGATATTTTCCTCCACAATAATCGATATGTAATAGAGCCATGTCGTGATAGCACTATGCAAAACCAGCATTGAGAATGCTGCAAGAAGTTTAGGAGTAACAAAAAAATTAATTGATAAGATAGTCCATTTGTAAATCAGTCTTGGACGCGACTCAGTTTCAAATATTTACACCTATCTTGAATAGACCGTCGCGTGAGCGCCCGTGAAAAGTTTTTATATCCTCCCATTTAATTGTGTACACCTGCGTGTTATGCACTTGTCAATTGTGTGACTCACCCCTACACCCCTGAACAAGGTGAGTCATTGTACCAAAGTGGGTGGACAAAACATGTACATTGACGCACCCCTCAGTCACTTAGGTGACTGACATTTTTTGTGAAATGATTTACCCTAATTGAATCACCTCTGTACAAAGTCAAAGGGGCCTGAAGTAAAATTGACCCACCCCGGAGTCACTCTGGTGACTGACAATTTGGTACAATGATGCACATGTGAGTCACTATTTCATATGTCAATGACTCACCTTTGACTGACATTGCCAGGGGTAGTAAGGGTGAGTCATACAACTGACAAGTGCATTACAAGTACTCGAATTTGCATGAATATGCAGTTAGTCATTTTATACATGGTGGACAAGCAGTACTGGTGGACGGAGAATAATTTTCAGACAACTTTTCGATAAAAATGCTATTTCGCTAAGTGGGGTGTTCTGTTCAACATGGCCATTTTAAAATGCAATTGGATTGCATAGGATATGCTCAAAGGCTATGTGGATCCTAGTGAGATAAACATCTCACTCAGTATGCCCTACATGCTACACACTACTTGCAATACTGAGTGAAACAACTCAACACAAACTTCCATTGGAATTTTCATTTTGACCTATCATACGACCAACACTTTTACAAATTAAGATGGCAAAACCATTAAAAATAGAACTGACCAGCTACCAATTTTATGAAAATTATATTGTAAACTTACTAAATACATTTTTATCTCCTTATATATATAAAAAAAAAGAATGAAATTGAATGATATTCGGAGCTAATCGTTTACCTTGACAACTTTGTCCTACTGACTAACGACGGGCGTACAAAAGTAACGCACAGCTCGGGCCAGATTACGCTGGCGAGTGTTAGTTTTCAGATATTCGCACTTACAATCTTCCTCGAGAGACAACAAGTCACCAGCGCGAGAAAAAGTTTATATCACATATTACTATGGAGTAGCATGTTTGATATGCAATAGAATATCATTTGAGCGAAATAAATTTTATGTGGCAAAACGGTAAAAAAATATTTGGGAAAAGAATTTAGGCCTATACAGCTAAAAGAAAGTCTAGCTTAGTCAATAATTGTTCTTCAGGCAGTTATTGCATATTTGTTTTAATGAATTCCATGTCCATGTTGTGATGTCAATACATAAGTGTAGGAATGGGGAGGGCAGGGGTACGGTGCCCTACACACAAATGAATAAAGTGCCCCTGCTGAAAATAAAAAGTTTGCCTCAATTACTGTCAAAGGTGCGAGAATTTGTGGCGGAATTTGCGAGAACTTTTAAACAAATATTACAAAAGTGCCTTTTCAAAATGAATACTGCTTGGGCTTAGAAATTCTATCTACTGGGTGGGGGGGGGATTTTTATTTATTTAAAAAAAAAATGAATTTAAGACAATAACTGTTTTGACAATTAAATTGTAGACCTGTTTGTTTGTTTGTTTGATGAGGTCTTAACGGCACCACGACAACGAGGGTCAAATTGTGCCTGAGAGGTCAGATCATTCTAGAGGTAGGAAGGAAAGGAAACAGGGGGAGAATGAGAGAAATTCAAGAAGAAAAATCAGAAAGATGTGATCGAGAGAGGAGTTGCATGAGTGAACAAAAACAAAGTAGAGAGGGGGTGGAAGAGGAGAATTAAATATGGTTGTAGAGGAAAGCAAGATAAAGGAAAGAGATAATTTTATCCGGAAACAAAATATTTCGTTAAAACAAAATTTATATATTTCGGGTCAGTAATTGCCATACTCCTTACCCCGGACCAATTCAGCCTCATGACGCATACCAACATGAAAAGTGGGCGGAAGTTTCCTATCGAAAGTGGGGCAAAATGAAAAGTTTGAGGGGGAAAAATCAAAAGTTTGAGGGGACAAAATTACGCTAAAATGAAAAAATTATTCTTACAAAAGGTACAAATTCGGGAACAGTGTGTGTGTGTGTGTGGGGAAGGGAGGGGGGTGTCTTTCCTTTCAATTTTCCTCTCAAATCCCGCCTGTGTACATGAACAACGGTGAGCGATATGGCTAGTATTCTCGTTTACATGCACCATGTGGTATCTGTTGTCAGATCTCGTTCATACTTTCAACATCCAAGCTTTGTTATTATTGGTACGCACGCTAGTTGTTCGATTTAGTGGTGTTCGCCCGCGGATTCTTTTGATGCTTGGATGTTTGCAGTGTTTTCAATTAATTAGGTACAGACACTTCAACGCTTTGTACAGTGAACTGTCGCGGAGAAGGATCAGTGAAATAATTTCTTATTTTAACCAATTTACAACAGCCATTGAGGTTTAAAACTTGGGTGCCCATTAAGATTAAGTCTTTTTAAGTGTGTTCCTGCCGTTTTAACATAGGATGAATTTTTTAACTTATAATTACAAAAGGCAACAGCCACAAATTAGTCGCAAAAAGGCTTATTTTAAGCCGTGCGTCGTCAATATTTGGTTACGCTATTATGTTGAGCAATGCAAACGTTTTCCACGTCTTAATTTGCACAGCGACTTCTGACTGTACAGCCGATGCATATGGCTACAGGACACAGTCATATGTTATCTGACTAACCATTTGTTGGCTAATCTGCATGTTTTCGTGGAACTAGACGTTAGACCTACTTAACTAAAATACATCAACTTGATCAAATAGAAGTATTTTTGGTGACTTACCTCTCAAAAATTCAATGTATAAAAGAAAGAAAGGTCTGATCTGAAAGCGATTTTGAGTCAGTAGTAGTATTACTGTTTAATTCAAGGATTCTTCTGCTCACAACTGTCGAACTTCCTCGGCTTACGTAACGTTAACTACGGTTTAGTAGAGTGAGTCAAGTGCAAGTGATTAACAACAACATAGCTGATGCGCATGCCAGAGAGCGTGACGTCATTCGCCCTATACCACGTGAGCCCGAAGGCCGAGAGACGAAACTCCTATAGACCTTTTCATATCGAACGTAGCCGAAAATAGCCGAACATATATACATTGACCAATCACCAGCTGGTGGAATAAAACGGGCCAATCCGATCAAGCAACCAAACCACAACAATCGCGCGTGTGCGTATAATAATACTTTTCCGAATACACGAATCATCACGAATGAAATCTGCCAATCAGCATCTGGTGGAATATTCGGTCAGCCAATCAAAATCCGGGGAATTTACGCGCTAGTGGAGACAAGCAGACGACACGTGTAACATGACTAAACTGATCGAATTCAGCGCATATGGCCTAGCCGGTACTACGTAAAGTTTATAGCCGGCCGGCCGGCCAGCACTTCAGTCTAATAGCAGACGCGTCGGCCCGGGACAACTAATGTTATGTAAATCTTACTATTATTATATTAACGTCTTGCATAGTACGAGGTTGTAATAAAAGACAATATCCTGCAAAAATATTCGGTTTTAGTACCGTTTGCCATGCCGTGGAAGCAGCCTTCAGTATGCAAACGGTGGCTCATGTGCTGGAGTTGACAGGAATCGTCGTGGACTATAGACCTAGGCTATGGTACTTTCGAAATGCTAGAATTCGTTCCTTGCATTTTGATTTAGCCGGAAACGAAAAACCCCATACTGGTCTCAACCCCATCCAATGCATCCCAGGTATGTTTCCACATATCATGCTTTCCAGTAATTTCATATTTACAATGATACAAAAAAAATGCGATGACATTAAAAACGGATTAGCCATAGCCTAACGTTAAACTTACAGCAAGTTAGTGCACACGACGACTGTACGGTGTGGTGCACAGGTGTCCTAGCGTTATGGCAAGCATCATCATGTAGGCCTAGGTTAGTACTACTAGCCTAGGTTGCCATAACGCTAGGAACATCTGTGGTGTGGTGGGCCGTGCGCCCGTAGGCTATATCAGTAGACACAGAAATCAATGACACAACGCCAGCATACAAAAACGGGTTAAAGTAAAAGAAATTACGGCAAACTATGGTTAGGTTAAGTTGTCATTCGTTTAGTTGGCCTGGGACCCTCGCTGTCATTTGGGTCAGTTATTTCATTTTTAGTGCATAGGCCTAACGTTATTTGATTTCTGATTTGCTCTGTTGCTATTTTTACTAGCCTACACTATACATGTACATTACAACTTAGGCCTAACGTTACATCAACCTTAGGTTTGTGAGTGACATCAAATTCCATATTTCGATTTTGAATAAAACTGGCTATACTAGAATAGGCCTAAGCAGTATAACGTTAATGCTCTTTGGAAGTTAATATTTTCAAATGTTTTGTTTCTTTTTTTACACCTTGTAGTGGTAGGCCTAACGTTACACTGCATGGGCTGCTGAAACTTTATCATGGATAAATTGAAGAAAAATAAGAAAATATATAGATTGCTGCCAACGGAAAAAAATATATCCCTGAGGGTGCACAAATTTCGGGCCCGGCCACCATGCTAAACTTCCACCATGCTAAAATTCCACAAAATTAATATAATTCTTTTATTTAAATAGTACTCAGTAAAATATTTAACTCCATTAAAAAACCATGCAACATCGATAGGCACCAATGTCAAACATGGCATCACAAATAGTATGGCTAGACTATACGCTATAGGCCTAGCCACTATATGGGCACTATAGCCACTAGGCCTATACACAATCAGAAAAACACTATATACCTTATAACGTTGAAACTGTTGCATTGGCTTATCATAGAAGCGTAGATGAATTTTGATTACGCGATAGAAAAACTAGGCCTTTCCATGACGATCGCAGGTCAAGTTTTGATAATGCCTTTTATCGTTGTGAGAAATATCGCCATGGTTATGAATAGGCATGCCACAAAAATTCTTTAAAATGACTTTTCAGTTTAAGTGCGATCAGTTTTGGGCAACCCCTTAACCAATTAGAAGTCACTCCAAATTTCACGCTGGTAGACCTTCGGGTTGCTGAGAAAAACGAGTTTGAAAGCTGATAAAATGTGTCAAAGTCCTGGGATGTCACAATGATAAATTTATATGCTGTCGTGGTACGTAAACAAACAAAAAACATCTGCCATAACATAAATCATCTTCAATGACGAAATATACGTCATAACTTGACGTCGATATAAATATTCATATACATAAATTATGTTAAAATTTGATGACGTCTCGCGGCAAGCTAAAGTTCCGAACGAAAACTTTTTTCGTCAACGAAAATCAAAGTGCCCTGCAGTTTACGGCATTAAATATTTTTCTGAAATTGACATTTCATACAAATGCCTTTCTATTTTTATGTAGAAAGATTAAATATGTACCAACAATTATAAAAATCGCATCATTTAAACAAGAGTATTTTACAAAATTGCGATGGTAAAATTCATCTACTGTAGAAGAACGCGAGAGTTATCAGTAGCCTATCACAGTAAAATGCTATACAAAAACTAGTGTTAGGTTATGCCCGCAATGTTTGTACAGGGTTGACAAACCAAATCAGATTCGGCCAAACGCGTTTTTTCCGGGCCGTATAATGCCATTTCTGCATTTTAATGTCCCAAAATACACTCCTTGAATAGATAAATATTCATTTCAGCATAAAACAATAATAGTATATACATATATGTTCTTTTCTGCTGTCATTTATTGAATTACTTAGTTTTTCATGTACTTATATCCTAACATGATAACGCCCTATAGGGAAGTAGAGCCTATCCAAAGAAAATAAGTGCTGTTCTTGCTAGGTACAATGCGTTTATATCTTTTCAATAACCATCAGAGAACTGGTATTTTTTATGAAGTGAATGACATAAACATAGTAATTTTCAATTTCAGCTTTTAGAAAATTGTTTTTCCTTCGATTTGCTGGATTTTTTTGTTTTCGATTAGATTTCCCCTTATTTATACATTTCTTATTTTCTCTTTTGTGCAAAAAATTATATTTTGCTGTTTTCTACAACAACCTGCCACTGTCTTCTCTTGCTCAACTGCCATGTCAGACTGATGAACTTTCTGGAAGTAAAAGTTTCCTCACAAAAAGAAGCCTTATCTATGATTTAGGTCCATAATTTTGCAGCCGATGGTCATGTCAGAATTGCTTTGCAAGCTGAAGTGATGAATTAGAAGCAAAGACCCGTTCACAGAATGGGGCAAAAAAAAACATGATTTGACTTGTGTGTTATAGGCAACTATCCCGAATGGATGGTATTACTTAATGTAAACAATCCCTTGTAAATTCAAGATTTTATTAGGGCCCATATTTTCTTTTTAAACTTCCTCAATATTATTTGCCTTGGATGAGTAATTACAGAATACCCTAATTGTTTTTAGGAAATCCGTCAATCTTCATTTAAAACAATAAAAAGAGTGACCTGAAGCCAGGCACGGTAATGATGACCAGCACCGCATTAAGTCGATCCATGGCAGGATATTCTGTTATTGTATCAAAAAGCACTTCACTGTGGGTCGAGGGAACAAAGAAGTTTGGGCCTGCCACAGATTTAGGTCCTTTACCACTGACATGACCTTCCTCAGGTTACAGAATGTTCGGAGTTTACTGTTCAAATTGCATGATGGACGCCGAACTACAAGATTTTAACTTTAATAACCACCTGGATGGTAATAGTTATAAACCTATTATAACTTGATCTTGTGTTTTAGACATAAATTACAATACTTTTTTCAAGCAAATGAAATTCATGTGAAAACAAAGATAAAAGATAAGAAAGGAATTTTATTACGAGTAAAACCCATAGAAATTAAATATTGTTTATATCCCATTCACCAATTATTGGTAATTGGCTGACCACTCTTCAGAAAACAAAGTTCTTGGTACATGAACATTGTCAGAACATAATTTTTGCTACCCAACAATTGAAATGCCAAAACTCGTCCTCAAAAAACAAAAAAACTTCTTTAAGTTGAGATTTACTCATGATTTTAAATTCCTTCCCTTTTGACGAATTAGTGGGAAAACATGAAATGGTTACTAACTACTGAAATTTAATACAATTTCCAAAAACAATTAAAGTTTTGATCCATTCTTCAAAATAGTTGTAATTGCATGAAACAAATATAATGCAGTATTAAATACAGATGTGCAGTAACCATTTCTGAAATAGATGAACACTTACAAATTGATGTTAATTGTGTCTGCTGTTTATTTCAAGAACTGGTCTCTTTTGAAGTCTACAGCATGCATAGTATATGCTTTTTCATTCATGAGTTATTTACAACAGAACAAAATAACATTATCCATAAGTTGAGCCAGGGAAGAGGGTGCCTTTGGAAGTTTCTTTCTATTTAAGTGAACTATCTAATTAAATTGGTCACATAGATTAATTGCTCATTTCATCATAATTCTAAAACTATTTGAAAGATTATAAAAAATATTTTGTTCTTTGTCAGTCACTTTTTGTTTGATAACTGCAAGACGAATTACACTTGTCCTTTCCAGGGCACCCCCAACCCATGCATCTCCATATAAATTAAATTACAATAACTGTATTGATTGGTGCTCCCTCTTCCCATTTTAATGCAGCAATGCAATAGTTATCCTGTCATTTCGTATTTGGAAATACTTATTATTCATACCTTGCAATTGAGGTAACAGTCAGAACAGTAATACATACAGTATCTACTTTCATCTTTTTAAGGTGTAATGGCACTGTGACAGTCAAGTCAAATGTGCTTCTTTCAGTGGCGTAACAAAGGGAAGCCACCCCCACCCAGGCCCTATAATAGGACCCGTAAAGAAATATACATACCCAAGTACCATAGGGGTCCACAGGGTCTCACTCGCCCCCGGCTACACCACTGGCTACTTTCATATAAATAAAATGGGGTTCTTGTAACGAGTGAGTTAAAACCATACTATTTAGTCAAAAAATATTACAATGCATGCAGATTTGATCAAAATGAGCTTTCGAACATATGAATGGCAAAATTTGTAATAGCTGTTAAGGTACATGGATGCATATATACTCATTTTCATGACACACAAATGTTGTAAACAACCATGAATGCATTTGTTCAGGCTATATTTTCAGGTTGTCGGCTAGCTCTTGTTACCATGCCACTTAAATATTGGAATTCACTCTATAAGTATGTGATAGCACCATATGTAAGCAGGATTTTGTATAAAACTTTTTGAAGAACAAAAAATTAAAGAAAGTATGTGACCAAGAATTTAATTTGTTTTGTATGGCTAAGTGAATGATATACATCCACATACCTTGATTTGTATACCTTTAGTTACCATATAAAATCTTAATTTTGTGGTCAATAAACGAGAACAGTAGTACAGTAAGACATCTTCAATCTGGCCATAGATGTAACCATCTCTGTCGTCAGCTTGATGGATTCACTCATCAGCATCCAGAAACCGCAAAAAAAAATTGCCGTATAAACATCATAGTAGGCTAGCTAACAAGCAGGGCTGGCGCAACCTATAATTTTCAGTCTATGCAAGTTTAATGTACAAAAAGAGTACTGTACCATTAGGTTCCGAGTTAGAATGCATCTCTTATTCTAAAAAGTTATAGATTTTGTTTCAAATTTTAGGTGCTAAACAGCATTCCTGCAATTATCCTCATGATTGCACCGTCCCTGGAAAAGTGGTTTATTATTGCATTTTAATAATGTAATAATAATCCATTTTTGAAATATGCAAATGCATACTAAATATCAAATATATATCATGTAGTTTAGATACAAATAAGACATCACAAAATTCATGATTACAAGATCTTCCCTTTTGTGGAAAGTACATATGCCACAATAACTGAAGAAACAAACCTAGAATTTTCATGGCCTCCATCCTCCCCTACAGCCATGCCTAACCACCCTTAATTATTTGATTAATTTGACCAAATTTTCCTGCAAAAAATCATGAATATTGTAATGTTTTATTTACTTCCCTCTATCAACATCAAAAGTAAACTACCAAGTATCAACTTACCGTATGGCCTCCATCCTCCCCTACAGCCATACCGATCCACCCACAAATTTACAATATATATATATATAAATATATATATATATATATATATACAAACATATAATATATATATACAAACATATAATATATATATAAATATATATATACACAAACATGTATATATATACAAACATATATATATATATATATATATATACATATATATATATACATACAAACATATATATATATATATATATATATATATACAAAATATATATATATATATATATATATATATATATATACAAACATATATATATATATATATATGCATAATAACTGTTGAAATTTTTATATTTTTTTATATATTTTTTTTTATATTTTTTATTTTTTGTAATGCTAAAACTCAGCCTTGACTGCAAATACAATTCTTAACACGATTCTGTGATGTGTTACACCACTTGTCATCAGTCAATTCATAAACAATATTCAGCATGCATAACACTGTATGAACTCAAATATACATATTTTTTTTAAATAACAAAATTCTACATTGTCCATATGTTTTTCGATTTAATATGAAATAGTAAAACTAGGGTAAGTCCAGCAATATATATATATACTTACTAGTTGTTATAAAAGTCAACATCTTAACTAAACATAAATAAGAATTAAAAATGATCTTCCACGTTGAAAGCTCCCCCCCCCCCCCACCCCCCAACTTGCATGTGCAATAACAGTCCGCCTCTGACCCATGCCATCAAACGAAACTGTCGGTAGCAAGTGTTCCTCCTACTTAAGTTAATACTTTATGATACTTACACTTATATGACTAAAAAAACTCCCCCTTTAACTTGCATGTGCAATAACAGTCCGCCTCTGACCCATGCCATCAGACGAAACTGTCGGTAGCAAGTGTTCCTCCTACTTAAGTTAATACTTTATGATACTTACACTTATATGACTAAAAAAAGCTCCCCCTTTAACTTGCATGTGCAATAACAGTCCGCCTCTGACCCATGCCATCAAACGAAACTGTCGGTAGCAAGTGTTCCTCCTACTTAAATTAATACTTTATGATACTTACACTTATATGACTAAAAAAAAAGCTCCGCCCCCCTTAACTTGCATGTGCAATAACAGTCCGCCTCTGACCCATGCCATCAGACGAAACTGTCGGTAGCAAGTGTTCCTCCTACTTAAGTTAATACTTTATGATACTTACACTTAAGTATGCCGGGGCAAGGCTTCTATTTTTACCTACATGTACAATTTTATGTAAACCCATACAGTTTGAAAATGGCTTTTAGGCCAAAATAAAAGTAAATGTTAGTTTCCAATTTTGATTTTCCAAATTCTGGGGTTGGTAGGCAGATAAAGCCAAGTATTAGAAAAAAAAAACTTTATTTCACTTTCCGTTTTAAAAATAACTGCATTATAACTGCATTAAATAATTGCATTATTGCAATGTTATGTTTTAACTTTTGAGACTAACTAGAATGAATGTAATGCAGAGGTTTGCATTCTTTCAAATTGATCTTATGATTTATTTTAACCTCTATATAAGACAATTGGTTTTGAAAATGGCAATGCAATTTTTATGACCTGCACATTTTTGTGAGTTAAGTCAGCAACCAGAAACTAACAAGTATTGTATTTTGGCCTAATAAAAAAAAAACATGAAATACAAGATACAGCATAGAACACCTAGAACAAAAATAAATAATCAATCGAGAACAACAAAAATTACATAACACTTTAGTGACAAGGCATGGATAAATGGAATAATTTTACTAAATCTCAATTCTTTCAACTTTTACAAATTTGGATTCAAAATTTAAAAGAAACCTTAAGCACAAAGAAAGATTAAAGCAAAACACTTTTACTTCTCACAAATGATATTTAATTTATTAAAAAAAATTTACAACAAGATGAATTATTGTATATCCAGAAGAAAAAAAAAAATCTTTTGAGTCGGAAGTGTTATATCATTTAAATAATTTTCTTACCTTTGTATCCATTTACATCACTTATCCATGCACTTGTCAAAATAAAATGGAGATGGATGCTAAATCAGACAGACATTTTTTCCACCCTAAAATTTCACTTTGTTTACATTTTGTTTTTTCCCTAATATTTTGGATTACACAACTTGCTCCACCTAAATTTAGTTGGTCTGCCTCAAATGACTAACAGCTGCACCCCTGACATTCCTATAATAAAATTTATAACCATAATCATTCAGATGAATGCCATCTCTTTTCATTGGATTTGGTTCCTTATACAAACAATTACTTAGGCCATCCATGATCCAGGATTGAATTTTGGGGTCGTCAAGAACCAAATTGAAGAAGGTATTGTTAAGTGTGTCAACCCTCTGGTTGTAGTTAAAAACATTACGTGGGACTTTTTTCCTATGAATTGTTTCAAGGACAATAACCTTCTGAACATTATGACGACGGATAATAAACTTACAAAATGCATACATTTGGATGGCCAAGGTGGTGGGGTTGATAGAAGGATCACATAAGTCATTGGAACCAATATCCAGGATGACAACATCGGGGTGCAACCAATCTAAAGTTGAAACATGAGAATATAGGCCTGAAAGTTTAAGTCCACCATAGCCTCGGATGTGGACAGAAGCATTAGACAGACCCAGATTAGGAGCAAAGTCGGGTCTGTCTGACATCGCTTCCTTAAATCTCCTTACAAAAGAATGACCCCACACAAGAAACTTAGTAGACATATTATATTAAATAAAAAACGGCAGGGAAAAGCTACTTTGTAAAATCTCTGGATCAAACCTGTATGATGCAAAGACAAAGAAAAGAAATAAACATAACAATCATGTAAAACGCAATTCATTCTGCAAATAATCATCTAACAAAGGAAGTGAAAAGACTTCTTGATCCTCATCACTATCCTCGTCTGCTGAAAAGTAAATTATATCAAAAAGAATTACACCATTTTCATCCACTGAATTGTCTACAATCTTACCCTTACACCATTCTTTATCTCCATTATCTAAAACCCACAGATGAAGAACATTCTTACCAACTAAATAATCAGACTTAACATCTATGAACTTCATATCACCATTACCGAGATCCTCTTTAATATCCCCCTCAGGATATTCATATACTTCATTATAACTATCATATCTTAAGAAATATTTCTTACTCTTATGATTAAAACCTACAAGGGTACCACTGTTCCACTCTTCAAGCCCATGCTCATCAGCGGTGCAGTGATCAATTCGTTTCCCTACAATGTCTTCTGGATTATCAAGCTGCTGGTTAATCTTCACCTTTTTGGAATTTGGCTCCCTCAGATTCCTTTTGAAAGCAGTGACAGCATCTTCCGGAGCCAAACCAACAACCATCTCGCGGTCCTGTCCAGATGCTGAATTTGCGACTTCTTTGTTTGCAATAGATATTGCTTGAACAAGTCCATCACGTAATTCAGCTATCTTCTTCCTCTTACCAGCAGCTGATATGTTGAAGATGCCCCCTTCATTTTTGGCCCCAACCACCCATCGTCTGAACTTTAACTGTACTTCTAGAATATGGTACCTATCGCGGTCAGTTACGGATTGCTTCAATCTCTGGTCTAGTTGCACAGCTGACTCAATGAGACCTCCCATTGCTGAAAGGTCCGATGTCAGCTTCACTTTCCTGACCCTTTCTCGTTCTTCCCTCTTTTCTAAGGCATCTTTTTTCAGCATTTCTCGTTCCTCTCGCAATGTCCTGATAATTGCAAGCCTCTGTGCCTGTTTGGTCCTTTGCTCGTCCCTCATCTTCCTGGCAATCGTGAATAACCTCGCGCGTTCGGATTTTTCCAAGCCCTCACACCACCCATTTGTGTTGTTGCGGTTATACATGATCATTGCTTCGATGGCATACACTGATGCATGTGGCTTTTCCCTCATCAATCTATCCAGCATGCCAAAGTCTCGCTCAACAGTCGTGTTAGTTGTTGGTACACTTGCTGTTGCTTGTCGAAGCTGTTCGTCCACAGAGTCATATATGCCTCCTTTTAAGTGATCAGAAAGCATACGCTTCCCAAGCATTTCAAAGGAGACACATATCATCTCTAACAGCTGCTTTGCCATTTGGTCATGTTCGCTTTCTGTTAGCAGTCGTTCATACACGTCATCTTTCCTGACTTCGATGTCATTGTACAAGACGTCTGTGCCTTTCATTATACCTGATGGGTCTTTACTCCACATCTCCAGGCACTTCAAAAGTCTAGTATAGCGTCTGTTCATGTCCATGACGCGTGTTCTGCTTTTTCCAGTGCTCTCCAGAGTGGACCAGTGATTACCTTGTTTACAAGTCCTAGTGCCTTAACCCGGCAATATAATGGCTAACCTTCAAATCAGCATTTACAGCTGATATTAACTTATTATCAGACTTATACCTGTCAAAAAAACCTGAAGGTCCTTATATAAAAGTATACACCTGCACCATTATGAAAAAGGATATTAAACCTGTTGCCCCTGTAGGGTGCTAATGGGACCTTGTCAGTACTTCCTTCTGTTTTGAGAAACGCTCTGAACTGCAAAGGTTTGCCGCTTTTCTCACAAGCTCTTTCAGAAATGCTTTTGCAGACTGTCCTGACAAGTCTCTCAGTTCCACTGCCATCTCTGGTGCTGAGGCCTGGGATGTTTGCAGCCCCGACTTTCTCCTCACCAAAGATCATCTTCTCCCATACTTTCATCGTCTCATTAGCTTGCTCTGCTAACCCCACAACAAAATGGAGACCACAAAAATTCATTTATGCACTTAAGTTCCTTCTGTTTTTCCTTATCCAAGCTAGGCCAATCCTTAATCATAACAGGCAACAGTTCTGCTCTGTACTCTGTAAGAAGCCCGTTAAACTTCTTTTGCACTGTATGCCTGTCACTCATAACATTCTTAAACTTAGTAAAAAAATTGCCCCCCGTAATACCACCAATCCCTTGAATACTAGAAATATCTCCCACTACTTCCTTCAACACGTTTAATGATGTGGCTGCTGTGCCATCAGCTGTCTCTCGTAGGCCCATAGTATAAACAGTTCCTTCAGATGTTCTGAGGTCAAAGGAGGTAAAATGATGTCCTCTCTTTGTAGTACCATCACTACAAAGAGTTAAGTCCTGTGCTTCCTTTACTGCTTGGGACACCTGGCACTGAGACAAAGCCCTAGCTTCCAACAAGCAGCTATCCGCAAAGGTATGTTTTGGTAAACGTTCCGGCTCTACATTAACTATTTCCTTTAAAATCTTCCTAACTATTTGTTCACAGTTGTCCCTACCTACATTTAAACACATAAGAGATTGATATACTGCTCGTACACCATCATTATATTTCCCTTTCTCCATTGTTCGGACTGTCCCACATTCTCTATCCTGAAGTTCTTCATGCTCTGCCTCCAACGTCTGATGTTTAAGTTGTAGCTGCGAAAGTTGGTCCCTCAGTTGTTGATTCTCTATTCTTAATTTACCCACCACATCTGTCCCCTCTATATTACTACTTCCCGTACGGTGCTTATAATACCTTACTCGCTCCTTAGTACATTCTAAATCCTTTCCCATGTTCTTGATTTTTACAAGCTGTTTTTGGTAATCAGTCTCCAGATTTGTCAATTTGTCTCCCATCTGAGTAATCGTATCCACTGAATCCTTTATCTTCTGGTCCTTTCGCTTTTCCCTGCGTCTTATGTTACGATCAGTTAGAGTTGAAATCTTGGTGATCAAGTCTGTGGCTTGTTTACTTTCGCGCTGGAGGTCTTTCTCTAGTTGATCAATTGTGGAAAGTAAAACAGACTGCTCACTGGCAAGGTCTTCAACTAGACTGCTTTTAAGCTGAAGTTGCTGGATGTCACCCATAAGCTTCTCGCAATGCTTCTGCAGTAATGTATAATTTCCCTGAACCATCTTCAATTCTGATTGAAGTGGTTTTACCAGTTGGTCATCGTCGTCAATGGAACATGTGCCAGCAGAAGACATCGCGTGTGTATATGTTCGCAATAATAAATACAGATGACAAAAAATGGTCCAATACATCCTTATTTTTCTTACCTAACATGCATTTCTTCTTACTTAGTGCTACCTGAATATCATTACACAAAACCTTATGGTGTATACTATCACAATCAGCAATAAGATACTTACATTTAAGAATATCTATGAATACCCTATCTTATCTTTTAACTGAAGCTTATCTACACAACTAAATAACTCCAACACTACGCCATTACTTAGTTCATCAAGTGCTAGTAACTTAACAGGGGTCTTAGTACCAGACTCCCTCGATACATTTACAGTTACATTAATAATACTAGTGCTACCTTCAGACCTGAGGGGGTGTGGCCTAGTGAGGATCTCATCTACAACATCTTTACCTAAATTAATCTTATCACAATGAGGTCCAAGAAACGTAGAACGATATAAAAAATTAACGACCTCATCACCTTTACCTGATGCAACTGCCCTTCGTGCTCTTTCCAACCAATAATCTAAACCTTTCTTCCTCATCCAGAAACTATCATCGGGCTGTGTTAAGTTAGCACTTACAAAAAAACTTTTAATTCTTACACACACCCCTAAGCCTACGTTCGTCTCACTCTCTGCCTCCTCGTTTCCCTTCTCTAAAATACCAAGCAAATCACTCCACATACACTTTCTCACTTCACCAGCCATTCTTCTTACCTCAATACGTTTCAATGTGTCGCAGTCTTCTTCACTATCCTCTTATTCTATGCTGAATCAATAAAATTCCTCTTTGATGAATAATCAGGACTTCCCTCGATCAATGTTTGTTTAAGAATGCGCATTCATTACGTGTACTGTGCGGCTCCCGCATTTATATCACGTGATCTGTTTGTTGCTAAAATCCAACTTACGTCATTGCTAATTAGCATAATATTTACATATATTTGCCCAATGAATATGTAGTTCCTATGAGGGGGGTCGACACGTGTTCAAGGCTTCCGGAACTTTTCACTATTTTACCGAGCCTATCGGCGCTGAGCTATACTGAACAATATTTTAAATTGGACAAAAAAATAGACCAATTTTACTACATTTTGGACAAAACTGCCTATTTATACCGAGTTTATATCATATTGTGCCTATCAAATAAAAAATATATTTAAGAAAAAAGAATAGAAATATTGATTAAAAAAAAAAATACCTTCTTAGAAAATGGTAGAGAAATTTCTCACGAACCGATAGAGACAAGATTTAGGGGGCGTGGCCTCTCAGCGCCAAAACCACAGGTCAAACAGAGGTGGGTTGCGCACCCGGAAGTGTGTACCAAACAGCAAATTCCGTGATTTGTGTGACAGAACTGTTGGAAAACGCTTAAGTGACCTGGCTAACTGAAGGGAATACAGGTCATTGCAACAAAATAATTGACACGGAAGTTAAATGAATGAATCGAAGACACGTCATTATTGTTTACTTTATTCTCAACAGGAATGAAACGCTTGACAAAGAGTGAATATCGTGAGGTTTTTGAGGTATTTGCCGTTTTTTCTCCCGTGCGCATAGTACTTCCGCGACAAAAGTCCAGGTCGCATATGGTGAGCGTGCGGCATGCCTATTATGAATACCCCGCAAAAATCTTAAGTATAGAATTTTGAGTCTGACTCAAAATTTTACCCTGTCAATATCTAAGCCTAACGATAGTAGCCTACAGTAGGCTAGTGAGATAACATCTCCCTCTGTATGCCCTACATGCTACGCACTACATGCAATACAGAGTGAAACTCCGTCCTATCTGTTTTAACGTGGAAATCGCCTCGGTCCTAAAATCGCAACTACACCGTCTTGTCCATTTACGACACCTGTTACACTGTAATTACTGTACTTACGGCATATAAAAAATAAAATAAAAACTTCTGTTATTGTTGTTAATCTTGTAAGTAATTAAAAATGTCGGGAATTTATTACCAGTGCTTACGAAAAATTATACTATACCATATATGGGCAAAAGGTCAGTTGGACCACTTCAAATGTAAATGAGAGAAATCAGTACAACATACAAGTGTTAAACATTTATGATAGTGTTTTGGGATTAATCAGTATTTGCGGCTGTTTAACTGACATGTAGTAAGGTCTAGGCTCCAGCGTGTAATTCACAAGGTAGTGAAGGCACTTAAATTCAAAAACACCCATCAAATGAATAGACAAAATTATATTCCGCTCTTTCTTTGTTTACAGGTAATATCTTGACCATTTCAGAGCACTTGCTGTAGTGAACATGGTGTTTTCGGAATGAACCGGCTGAAGTTATTCCTTCTTTCCTATTCCTTGAAGTGAAATGTTATTACATTCTTCAACAAGTAGGGAAAGCTGGGTTGATGAAAAGCCTACATCATGAAATTTACAACAATGATTGAAAACAACACAAGACCAAAAGTTAAGTATAATTATGTTAGTTTCTGCTTACATTTTTCACCAACTCCTCTGGAAAGAAATTGTATCCAACTTAAAGAAGTTTTCTTTGTGGTTGTTATAAGTGTATCACAGGGCGTTGTCATTTTATTTGAGATCACAGAATACATGTATATTAACCAATCCTCTCTAATTACTAAAGATCCAAAACAGAAAACATCTAATTCCTTATTACTTGTGCCACGTTATTAGTTAAAAATTGTTGATTAATTGTCATAACTTAGTTACAACAAGGATAGAGGGATACTTTTATAAACTTTGAAAAGGAATTAGTTTAAGGCTAGCTGCTTGTCTTGTTGTTACAAACAGCCTGTCACCTTTGTTTATCTCCAGTTAGTTACATCCTCTTATTTAAGGATTATCTGTGAAACATATTATAGTCTCTTTGAATAATCTTTTGTATGATAGAGAGGTTTCTGTAGGGATCAAGGGACATTTTCTTGGTTAATTTAAGGATTATGGACATCTAGCAGATTTAGGATATGTGAAAGAGCATGAAAATCTGAGTGGAATACAGTCGTTTTTAGAATTTGTGAAAAGC
This sequence comes from Chiridota heheva, assembly GCA_020152595.1. Classification (NCBI taxonomy): domain Eukaryota; kingdom Metazoa; phylum Echinodermata; class Holothuroidea; order Apodida; family Chiridotidae; genus Chiridota; species Chiridota heheva. The sequence goes on from JAIGNY010004296.1 coordinate 393,845, forward strand.
TTATTTAGTTTTCAACTTATGACCGAACAAAGTTTCAAAATTTGTAATTTTTATGGAATGTCTGAACACACCTCAAAATCTTTATGTATTTCTTTAAATTCTGTGTTTCAAATTCAGCTACTTGTGAATTTTAGAATGTCTATTCTTGATAAATGATGATTTAGGGTATGAACAAGTTCCCCCAAAAAAATTGCCCTCAATCTAATGCTATATTTCAAACATAATTAACAGTGGACTGGAATAAAAAAAACATTGGTTTTACGACAGGTGACGTAAGATTCGTCCCCCATTGATGTCAATAATGATGTCAATGCGCAATAACAGGAAATAAATAAAAATGCTGTAAATTGGTCAATTTTTATCCAATTTTGATGGAATTATTTGGTGTTTAATGGTTAATCACATTTAAACAATTTTAGCCCATGTTGCCTCTAGATGTCCTTAAGTCCTTTAACTAAGTTAAAAAAAGTGTGATAGCTCCATGGTGTGTCAGTCACCTCTTTAGTTACACTTACAGTATCTGATTGTAAGTTGTTTACCAAATCCAAATAGCTGATAATCCGTTGGTATTATAATGTGTTTTAGCTCAGTGATTGAGCAAAAAGTACTGTAGTAAAGGAAAGCACTGTAGGAAAGGAAAGTACTGTAGTAAAGGAAAGTACTGTAGTAAAGGAAAGTACTGTAGTAAAGGAAAGTACAGTAGTAAAGGAAAGTACTGTAGTAAAGGAAAGTACTGTAGTAAAGGAAAGTACTGTAATTAAGGAAAGTACTTAGTCAAGGAAAGTACTTAGTCAAGAAAAGTACTGTAGTCAAGGAAAATACTTTGCGTTAAAGATAATTGTGGCTAAATTAATTGCGGCTTATGATTTTTATGGTGGGTTCTAACAGCATTTTCTTAGGTGCTCCCCCAGCGTACGTAATATCAATCTGTTCCTATGATAATGTACATGCATTTCAGCTACAGAATTATTTGAATTAATTTCAAATGACGGTAAATACTGTCATGGCTCGCATGCCCATGCAAATTGACACCCATATTATATGAACCGGCCAATTATAAAAAAAAGTCCCACATGGCATCCCAGTACCACATGACTTCCCACCCCATTCCCCACATGGCATCCCACCCCATGTCCCACATGGCATCCCAACCCATTCCCCACATGGCATCCCACCCCATGTCCCACATGGTATCCCAACCCATGTCCCACATGACATCCCATCCCATGTCCCACATGGCATTCCACCATATCTTCCACATGTCACCCCACCCCATGTCCCACATGACATTCCATGTCCAACGTTGCATTCCATCATGTCCCACAGGGCATCCCATCCTATGACTCACATGGCATTCCACCTTCTGTCCCACATGGCATCATATCCCATCCCCATGGCCTCCTATACCCTATGTCCCACATAGCCTCCTACCCTATGTCACACATGGCATCCAACCTTATGTCACACATGACCTCCTACTTTATGGCATCCCAACCTATGTCACACTTTGTGTTACTCGTGGCATCCCACCATGTACCACATGGCATTCTACCCTGTCCCACATGGCATCCCACCCCATGTCTCACATGACGTCCCATAGGCTACATAAGAAGTCTCATCCTAGCTATCACAGTCCCTGATTGAGCATACTATGTATGAAAGTGTCAGTTCATATAATAACTTATATGCAAATGAGTTGTTGAATAAGAAAAACGGTGGAGTCAAATAATTATGCCTCATATAGTGGACGAGCACCGTCTTTTTACGTTTCTATTTTTTAAATAGTGATCAGAGAGCCAGGTAGGATGTTACTGTCCCACCAACAGGACTGACCGCTTAACCTCCCCTCCGAAGGACAGTGAACATTCTCAACAGCTGAATGGGGAATAGGAGCTGAAACGACGTACATTTCTGCTTTGATGTTCTGTGTATCTGTCTGCACAGCTGTGGAAAAATGGGTTAGCCCTGATCGAGGCTAGAACCCAATATCTCCAACATCTCAGCCATGCGCCCTACCAACTGAGCTACCTACTCTTTAAGCAGGTTCCTGGACCCCACGCAGAATTGAGCACTTTGGGACACATAATCTGTCATAATTACATTTATGTTAACCATCGACTTTATTCCCTAAATAATTATAGAAGTTATGGCCACCATGGAGTAAACATATTTCAAACACTTACCTTTAAAAACTCCACTTGATGTTATGATGTTCAGCAAAACAAAAAGATCTCACAACTGGAAATGGTTGAAATGAATGTTTCGTCAAATGCCATGACTCATCAGCTAGACTGGAAAATATTTTGAATGTTTGCAAGCATAAATGAACACTCAAGAGTATTTTCAATGTCTAGGACATTCACACCAAATAAACAGATTTAGTGGCATAGCCAGAAAGGGGAGGGAGCAAGCAGGCGATCGCCCCAATATCTTTATATATTGGTTGAATTTTGTGCATGTGTTGGTACGTTTTGTCTGTTCACTTCAATTTCTTACCTCCCCCCCCCCCAAAAAAAAAAAAAAAAAAAAAAAAAAAATCCTAGCTATGCCAGTGCAGAGATTTGACAAAACAGTATCCACTCTTGTGCAATATTGAAATGGTATTTGACCAGTTGGATATAGCTTTGAAGGGTTGTTCTAAGTTCAAATGTATTTTAATATACACAAAAACATGAACTATTGAAAGATTAAATTTCTGGAATAGCCAATCACAAAATCATTGTCAAAAGCCAGCTGCTTTTCTACAATTTAAAGGTATATTGGACAGATGGGGATTTGTAATGCACCATAAAGAGCTTTCTGTCATTCTGAACAGAAGTCTTTAATTTATGTTAAACATAACTGTAGTTTCCAAATTGTGGTTAATAGAAGTCTGACAACTTTTTTATTGTATCTAAAAAGTTTGAAGTATGATAGAGAGGACTACTTACAAGAAAATTTGGAGGATTGATTAACAATTAATAAGTTTTCCTGTAGTGATATCACAAAATTTCAATACAATTTTCATAATTTAATTCTAAATGCTGTAAAATGGTCAATTTTTACCTGATTGGGATGAAATATTTTGCTTTTTTCATGGCTTTAGTTTTTTTCCCAGAAGCTCAAGTAGATTACTTAACCCTTACTCTCCCAGCGTCACGGTGACCGTGACGCTAACGATCCCTTCTCCAAAAAAACATTTGAGTACCTTCCCAAAATCCTATAGAGCTGCAAATAAGTTCATTCAAACCAGATTGAATAGATCTGTCATAATATGGTTATTTTGTTGGGGGGTTAGATTGAACAAATTTGAGTAAAATCGTTACAAAAAGTACATTTTTAAAAAAGGTATAAAAAATAAACTTAAGATTACGATTTAATGTCATACATGAATATTTTTCAATTTTTTTCAGGTAAAGTATAAAGATAGTTTGAATTGTTGGTAGCTACACAATTTTTACTTGTACTTGGTCAATGTTTGTGTTTTTTGAAGAAAATATGCCAAAATTTGTGATTTTGGGCCATTTTGACTTTTTTTATCAAAAAATCATAAAACCGCCCAAATATTGTATTGGAATTTTTAAAATCTCTACGGATAGAGGAGAAATAGATCGTTCAGACGAACTATTACAATAACAGATGCACCCCCTCTACCTGCCTAAAAGGTCTCTGATGATGACGTCAATTTGCGTCTTTTTTGTTTTTCTTCGCACATTCGATACAACAAAATGGCGAGTTACAACGTCGAATGTGCATTCAGACTCCTATGTTTTCTTCAGAATAATGATGATTCAGAGGGGTGGGAAGGTACTTCTGATGGAGAAGATGTACCAGAACTCGACCAGATTGAGGAAGAGGAGAATATAGAGCCTGCTGAGATGGATAGCGATCTGTTCCAAATTACGGAGTTGGTGAGTGTTTTCTTCCAAAAATAGCGAAAGTACTACATTGTAAATGTGTAGTAATAAAATAAGGCTTATAAAATTCTAATGATAAATTAGCGGGGATTTTTGCTTGTTACGATAAACAAGTAAAAGGGACACTAAAATCACATATAAAAAAAAGGATTTAGGTCCTTTCTATAAAAGCCCGGATAAAACAAATGAAAGCTGAACCCCAATAATAACATTTCTAAATGGACTGAAATATATGTATTTCCCAATGGCAAAATTGTAAATTGAGGTCTACTGAAATATGTGTATTCCCAATTTCACAAAATCCAAGTTCCATTATTTCAGGGGCCGAATCACAATTTTATGGGGGAAAGTGGAGTAGGGGTCCCAAGTTAGGGCAAAATACACATGTTGGGGTGCCCCAGGCCCATTTACAGGAAAATGCTTGTATATAGGCTAGTACCGGTACATTATTTTGATGCCCCATTTTTTGGGACCATGATCCTTTTCCCCTCCCCCTGGCTATGCCACTGTTGTGGTTATGACTAGATCGATAAAACAAACATTTTGGACCCCTGTATGTACCCTCGGGCTTCCCGGCTGTAAAAGTCTGTCCCCACGGTTACCACAAAATTGTGGGGCAGGTTAGAAACCACAATAACATGTTATGCGATAACATGTTATGATAACATGTTATGCGTATGCTTGAAGAGGACGAGCCGCCCGCTACTAGAAACCACTATAACATGTTATGCGATAACATGTTATGCGTATGCTTGAAGAGGACGAGCCGCCCGCTACTCCCCAACCCAAGAGGAAGAGGGACAGACCGTTGAAGATGAGTCCAGGCCCCTCTTCCAGGCCTTCCACTGCAGTCTCGCCACCATCACCACTCAAAGAAAATCCGACTGCAGCGGAAAGAGCTGCCTTCCAAACCAGGGAGGAAGAGCGGAACGCTCGGCTGCAGGAGATACAACGGTCGAAGGTCATCCCTGCAGCTGATAAAGACTATCATCTGTGGGAAGTACTGGTGAGAGTGACCGGGATCGACACGAGGTCTTCGGTAACTGGTTATGGGAAGACCAAACTAAAGTAAGTTGAATGAATATAGTTGCAATTTTTTTTTCTTTCAATTCTATTTGCAGCAACAAGGTATAGCAGAAGACTTTACAAATTTGACCTTTTCGCAAACATTTCTTATGAATTCCATGTGGAATGAACAGAAGTAAGTATCTAATAGATAATCAGCATAGTCTATCAACATAAAAGTAGCTGTGAAGCTTGTAATGGCTGAAATTGGGTCAGAAATAAACAAAAACAGTTTCGTGCATAATAAATAAGGTAAATGACCTAATTTGCATATCATTTGCATAATTTCTTATTTTATTTTTGCAAATGATGATGTAAACATCTTGTTTTTCTGCATTCTATTAGTTTTGGACATCATAGCAGGGGAAAAAGCATTTTTTGGGAAAATTTAGTGCCATACACTATTAGATAGATTATTCACAGAATCGGGGGATAATTTTTAGGTCAAAATGTACCAAATTTTTCATATATGCGTCATTTTTTTTCTTCTGACTCCTAAAAATCCATGAATAGTATCAAATGAAAGGTCTTTCCAAGGACGATTCAGAAATTCTATCCATATTTTTTTGCTATTTAGCCACAAGGCACAAGCGTGTCATAAAGATAGAATGTTTGGAGACCTAATATGCTAATTCAATGACCTAATTTGCATATTTGAGTTTAGAAAATATGCACATTTTTGGAAAGTTCAACATGTTAGCTTTCATAAAAGTCGAACTTGTTTTGGTACAAATGGAACAGAAGTGCTGAAAAAATCCTCTTTCCAAAAAAATTCAGAAATAGCTTATTCTATTTTTGGAACCTTGGGAGAGTAAGGGTTAAAACAAATCAGATCAAATCCAGTACAGTTTGTAATTTCCAACTAAATTAATGACAAATTTACATGTCTTAACCATAAAAGTCTTAATTCTGTAAAATGCCTTCTTTTCCTAGTTCTTTGCCATTTTGTTTGATTTTTGCAACTAGAAAACCAAAATGTTTGGTGGTTCCGATGCATTCTTTTTCGTTGTTGGTTGTTTTTCAAGTTTTACACTAAATGGCATTGCATATCATGAAATATGCTAAAAAAAACACATATTCATAAGCCACCATGCATGTCAATGAAATAGAACCTGTTGACAACATTTGTATGATGCAAAACATGCATACGGTTGCACATTTTACTCACTTTTAAGAATTTTACATAAAGCCCCACCTACATGACATTACTATCAAACCAATAGGTCACATATACAGACCATAACTCACCTAGTGTACCATGTTTTATGTGTGTTTTCAAGTTTTTTGTAGTACTTTCACATTGAGGCGCAGATATTAGTGATATAACCTGCTGACAAAAGAAGCATGTACACAATAACTGAAAATAACATGCAAGTATGATGCAAACAGAGACATGGTTGCTATAAATTTTCACTTTTCAAGATTATTTTATTTTATATTAACCCCCCACTTAGCAATATATCTGCCATCACAACCAACAACAAACATGTATGACATCACCAAAAACAATAGGTCACATATACATATCATAGGCTGTGTACCAAATATGACATTAACCTAGGGTATCGTTCTTGAGATATTGTGTTAACAAGCTTACTGTTAAATACATATACATACACCCATACATACATACAGTACATGCACATTTGCGGTGCATTTTACAAGTTAGCCTACTCAGATTTCGGCGAAATCAAAGTGCATATTATCCCCATTCATAGGTGATTACTGCGCATTGGTGATTCTCACATTAAAAAGGATTATGCTAATCCAGTTTAGTTTGTGAAAAGTCATTGATTGGAATTTTGTAAGTCGAATGTGTGTGTGATTTGAATCATGAATGATCATATTGATTTTCAACAGCAAGACTGACTATGAAAAACGATTACTCGCAATGAAGTATTTAGTAAACATTTACAAGGATTTGCGAGCGTGTAGCGTGTACATGCTAAACGGTCACAGCTCTAGCATACATACATACAAGCACACACACATGAACACCAGCATCACTGCAGGTTCCTTATATTCATTATAGTTTTCATCAAAACTTTATTAGGTTTCAATAACAGTAACTGTATACAGGAAATACTCATGATTATCTTTAAGTTCAAATGAACATTTTCCTTACCTGTACATGAATGATGGCAAGTCGTCCAGTAATACAAATGTTTTAATGAAATCTTCCATTTCGAAGCAAACTGCTGCAATGTGCTTACAGGTACACATCGGTCCAGCACCAGCAGGGCATTCACAGTTTGTATGGAGGTTTGTCCCATCATGACGGAGAATCATCTTCATTTTGTATGTTATTTTCTTTGTTTGTGCTTTGCATTGACCTTTTATTAATATTTTTTTCGCTAATTCATCATTTCAGAGATAAACATTCTGTACAAAGAAAAAAACTCATGCAATAGGTTTGTTTAATAGTAAGTTTGAAAAGTCAAGTAAAATCGCATTCAATTAATAGCTCTGAATGTTTTATGAAATTTTTAACTTTAGATTCATGGGGAGGTACTTCATTTTAACATTGAATCAGTGTCGAACTAAAAGTAATAAGTGCTTAAGTTATACTATTTCCAACAGATTTCATTCTACCATACAAAAAAAAAGATAACGAGGAATAACAAATGGTACATTATGATACTATACAACTAATTAAACAGTAAAAATAACCAGAAATCATTTTTTTCTCTATGGTGAATCTTCACCTAAAAAAATTGACCAAAGGTGAATCTAGACCAAATGTTTTTTGCCACGGTGAATCTTGACCTAAATGCTTTTTGCCATGTTGAATCTTGACACAAAATGTTTTTGGCCAATGTGAATCTTTGTCTAAAAGATATTGCAGGTAAGTGAATCTTGACCTAAAAAAATATGAAAAAGGTAAATGGGTTGACTTATATGATCTATAAATTTTCCAGCTTTTGTAGATTTTAGTATGAAATTGTTACATTTTACCAAATTTTGGACCAAAATATCTATTGTATATTAAACAAGAACTTGAAAATGGGCCATCAGTAATTTTCGAACTGAAAAAGTTGAGACATTTTCTGGTGGGGAAGGGATGGGGTGGAGGTTTGACCTTATAAAGTTATACTGCTGTGCTAAATACTTTGAAAATATAACAGTTGGACAGTTTGTGTGCCCCCCCCTCTTCTCCCTCCAGATTTAAACATCTTCCGCTGCCTCTGATCACAGAGATTCATCAAATAAAGACACTAGTGTTAGTCTACATGCTTTCAACTCAATTTTATTTTTAAATCAAGTCACCTTTCAGAGGCCTAAATCTCTACATTTGCTTGGAATTTTTTGCACGAAATTGTTGCAAATGTGGAGGAAATTTCGTAGAAAAAATCACTCTCAAGTTTGAAATATATGTATAGTGCATACGTAGGGCTAAAGGGTGGTGTTTACTTGAGCACAAATCGTAGCATGTTTTCAAAGACAAAGATTCCCTGATGTTAAAAATGCCCTGATGACGGAATACACGAATTGCACCAATTGTTGTACATATTTTTCGCACAGTACATCCCTCCAAGTTAAGGACAAGTGCAAGCTTTTTTTCTATGGAGTACAAAACTTTAGGCCTAAGGCACAAACTTGTAATTTCTTTTTAAAACTAAAACAAAATATTGACTAGGCCTAGGCCTAATCAATGTTCCAACTTAATCTCCAATCCTTTGAAGCAATGTAAGATGTTCGATTCAGGATATTTGGTTTTGCTTTTTTGAATTTTCATTAAAATCTATCAAAGTTGTAGTCACCTGGAAAGTTCCACTGACCCAATTTCAATTACAGTTTGTTTAACATGTCTAAATACCCAAGCAGGTGTACCAGTAATGTCCGATCATTGAATTCTTGTATTAAATCAACAGTAACTTCAATAAATTGTCATTTTTATCTGTACAATTAATTTATGAAGCATCTAATAAATGAAATTGGAGTTCAATTAACAGTCGGTAATAATAACAATTTTGTCTGACTTTGCTTTTCTAAGGTGGGTAACGTCATTAGGGGCAAGGGTGCATTTTGTGCACTAAACTCTGTAGATTTTTGGCATGGAGTTGACTTCTTTTCGGCGTAGTGGTATAGCACAAGCTTTCTAAATTCCTTGGCGTACTGGTGTGAAAAAAAAGTTTAAGCTTGAAATACAGTTGTCCTATTTTCTTTCCTATTATACTAGACACAACAACTTATTTACCTAAAATACCAATAAATCTTGCAGATTGTACTATAACTTTAAAACACTCACACTTAAAGACACTCCTGCTAGATTGCATTAGACTAACAATGCAATGGCAGCAATAAATTGCAATAATGCTGAAATATTGTTTTCTTTTCTAGGCTACTGTATATTTTGTGTATTCCTGTGTCAGTGACTTTATATAAATCATAAATAGAATATGTCAAAACTGCATATTCATTTTTGCTCAGTATTAATCATGTTATTTTAAAATTAAAAGCAAGTTTTGTCACCGAGGAAAGTATAGCAAAATACTAAGCAAGAGTATCAGATTTCTCAAAGACCAACTCACTACTTGGTTGCTTGAAAATCTTAGCGTATGAAAGCAAAGACCTTGTACCTTTGGCGTACGTTAAAGACCTTGTACCTTTGGCGTACGTTTTACATGGAATGCACCCTGGATTAGTTAGGGTGGTTGAAAATTTGGTTAGCCCTCGGATGGACAGACATCACTAACGGTAGCCATACTCACAGCTGGCATCCGTCCGACGGTACTACGGTTTAGGTCTAACTTAAGTCTACTGCATTATTATCCTAACGTTACTTTTCAAACTAGTTAGGGCCTAGCCTAGGCCTACTAAGGTTTAGTCAGATAAACATCTGAGCGTAGTATACGTTATAGCCATTACATGACTGCGAATACTGGGTCAGACATCCTATTCATATAACGGTGGAAACCGCTACATTGACTTATCATAGTCGCGTCGCAGAATATTTGCGACGCACTCCTGTTTTGCGAACATTTTCCAAGAAATTTGTACTTTTTTACCTCATTCATTTTAACCTGAAAAAGTTAAGCTACATAACTAAAAAAGCTTCTAGTATGTAACTCTTAATCTTAAAACTTGGACACATAAAAATATATTCAATAACTATGTACTAAAACCTGTAAAAGGAAGAAATTTTCAACAACCTCAGTTGTTACATTCTCACAATCGTGTGCGACGAAGTAAATGTACCTACCTTAATTATTTCAAATTCTATCGAACATCAGCCATGCCAGAGTAGCGTAAATGTTGAACACGTGTGTCCAGTTCGCTGGCGCTATATTTATTAGTACGCCTATCGGTGTTGTGCACCCTGTAAACAAAAAATATAAAAAAAGGTTCCAAGAGCGTACGGTTGAACTGAAAGGAGTGAACAATATTGGCTTAATTTTTAACCATTTTATGATTACCAGCATGTTTTAATTACTCACAAGGTTAAGAGAAATAACAGGAGAAGTTAACTATATATTTTTATGTGCCGTAAGTACTGTGTAACAGGTGACGTAAATAGACAGTGTTAGTCGCGATTTTAAGACAGGCAATCTCCACGTTAAAACAGACAGGACGGAGTCTCACTCTGCATTGCATGTAGTGCGTAGCATGTAGGGCATACAGAGGGAGATGTTATCTCATTAACTAAGGTTAGGCCTAATTGTGACAACCCACATAGATCTATTGTTACACGTATGTTATTAAGCAAACTGGGACATTTTTCCGGTAGGCCTAGAAACGACAGCAATCAGTGAATATCAGCCAACAAGAAAAAACAGATCAGTGACAGTGGGAAGTATTCAAACTTAAGGCCCGGAAACGGGTGTAAGCAAATGCAAAGACGAATAACTAGCCTAGGGCAACCACTTTGCCTAACTTAGGCCTAACGTTAGCTTCTTAAGGCACAAACTTGTGATTATTTTCCTAAATGGAAATCAAATAATGACTTAGGCCTACAACTTAGTACAAGTTACAAATTACATGTAGGGCCTACAGATAGGCTAGCCTAACTTCAGTTTACTAGCGAGATAAACATCTCATTCAGTATTCCCTAGGCCTACATGCTACACACTAGGCCTACTTGCAATACAGCCGATGCATATGGTTACATAGTGAGATAATCATCTCACTCAGTGTGCCCTAGGTGCAACACACTACTTGCAATACTGCATATGGCTACAGTACACAGTCGTATGTTATCCGACTAATGGTACACTACACAGTCATATGTTATTTGACTATCATTCAGTTTACCAACCTGAGCATGTCCCGATGTGCATAATTCGAAGCTGTTTTCCCGAGTGGCTTTCATATAATATCGTCCAATTTGGACGATAAAAAGAATTTATATATTGAAGTCATGTTGAATTTGTTTATTGGTGGCAATCTTGCTGTACCAAACGCTCCCTTTAGTTCAAGAAATTAACTCATCTTCGTGCCTGTCAGCGTTCTTTTTTTTCTTCATCCTTTTAATTTTAGCGCGGTGTTTTGCGTTTTGTTTACAAACATCATTCACGTGTGGTTTCTGTCGTCTGTTTTGCTTTTCTCCTCTTTTGATTGGTTCACCATAATCACGTGAATTTCGGCCATGTGACATTATTTAAATTAGGTTTCCGGAAATTACCGATCAAATATGAAAAGGTCTATACCTCAGTCCGTGATACTTTTTGGTTCGTCCTCCACCAATATTAATATTGCTTCCAAGAGAGGGCAGTATATATGTCGGTACATTGAAAATAGGAGTCAATACAAAATAGGCAAACTGTAAATTTAACCTATAAAATAAAAATTGAAATGCTTAATTTTCAAAAAATTAATTATATTTATATTAGTTTTAATCATAATTTGTCTTTCTAACCAAGATTAACGTCTATTTTATTTCTAAAAAGAACACAAAACCAACGATTTCTTTTTACAGTAGGTCGGCAATACTTTAGCGCAGCGTAAGATTGTAGACTATTAACTTAAGCCTAACTGATAAGTATATTTTAAGATAAATACTACGCAAACAACCTTTCTGATAAGGGATTAATGATTATAACTTTAACAATTTCGGTAAACTTAATTGTGCCAGTTGTTGTTGAACAGTCTGAAGCTAGCTAACGCCGTTTAATAGTTTAACCCTAACTGACCGACGTAAACGCTGACAAATATGGGCAATAATTTCAGTTTTATTTAGAACGAATCAGAAGTTTCTAATCAAATCTTATTTTATTCAGACATGTATGTAGCGATTGATTGCTTTCAAAACGCGTCGCCGAGGTTATCATATGTCATTGTGTTGCCCAGCCAGACTACAGTAACGTTAGTGTAACTTAGGCCTAACGTTACATTGTGTGAAATCATTTGCAATTTGGTAGCATAACGTTAGGGCCTATATATGTACATAACCATGATATTGACTTGAGAAAGCTTCAAGTTCCTCATCAATTTGTTAATTAGAATTTGTTACAACATACCCATGTCAAGCTTTTAATATTACTTTTTATTTCATTGCAATTTGTTGTTTACTTTTGCTGTTTTGTGATTGAGGGATCATCTCCATTTTTTCACAGACTCAAGAAAGATGGTCTACAGATCATTTATACTTGTTATAGTAGATTGGGTGGGGTTTATTATTAGTCACATACTCACTGTACACGCGCATTTACTATGGGACATTTGTTATGTGTACACTAATAACTTTTACTGGATTAGAAAACATTGTACGGTAGGCCCTATGTGTATCAATACACGTCAGCAGTCATCAACAAAAAAAGAAAACGTCAGCTAATTAAAGAGAATATCAGTAAATGTCTGTCATGATAAAAAGGCCATGCTTGAGACCCAATATTACAATTGTTAGCTAGGGTGGGGTGGGCATGAAACCAATATAGGCCTAGGTCTAATTAGCTTTATAGTTGGTTATCAACAAAACACCCATCAAACAAAGTCTAAACAGACTGACCAACTAGCAGATAGTTGTATATAAAACAAAGTAAAAGTAAGTTAAGTGCCAACGTGTTTAGATAGGTAGAGATACAGTAGATCAAATTTCTCACTTATTACTTTTATTTCTATTTTAATAAACTATTACATTTTCAGTTTCATTCACATTTTTCTGTTCAACATCATTTACCAACAATTGCAGGCCCTAAATTTATAAAGTTTAACTTAAAAATTAATCATAAAACTCTTTGGAATAGGCCTATATGTTGTATTGCAGCCTAATTACTTTTTTTATTCTACGTGTATTACTTGTTAGACACGGCACCAAAATAGCTGTTTTTGGTACCTGAAACATTAACTGGCGAACGGTTGCATCTTAAATACCATGTTTACGAAAGTTTTATGTTTATGATGTGAATCCGTATACCGGAAAGATTGTAAACATAGTAAGTAGTTTCACGATGCGTTTACGATATGTTACGAAATATCCGTTAAATTTCTGTTGGCAGAAACATCGTAAACATCTTCTCGTACACCATGTTTACAGAATAACTTAAATTTCTTAAACATTGTCAGCATATTTAAGCGGAATTTCTGCGAGCGTATATTCTGGAAACATGCACAAGAAATTTAAGCTATATTTCCATTGTAACTTATATTTCATAAACATGATACGAACATTTCCGTGAAGTATCCGATAACGGAAAGTTCATAAACTCCATTTGTAGATTTACTATATGTTTACGAACTAACTCATATTTCATAAACATGATACGAACATTTCCGTGAAGTACCCGATAACGGAAAGCTCATATTTTTTAGATTTACTTTACCATTATGAACTAACTTAAACTGCCTAAACATGTATTGAGCGTTTCCGTCATTATCCGGCAATGGATAATTTGTAAACTCGGTTTGTATATTTCTTACGTGTTTAAAAATAACTTAAATTTCATAAACATTGTTTCAGTGTTTCCGTGGAAGATACGATAATGGAAAACTTGTAAACTTTGTTTCTATATTTCCTACACGTTTAAGAAATGACATGAACTTTATTAACATGATTGCAGTATGTCCATGCATAAGAAGATAATGTGCACAACCGAGTGAAGTCTACTTGCAAATCGGACATAAATGAAAAACAAATTATTAAACATATCAAAGTACACCTTTTGATTCTGTTCAGTTGTGTAAAATATGCAGATTGGTCCACCCGCCAGAACCAAATTTTTTTGGAAAAAAGGAGGGCCTTGTAAAACGTGACTCGTGGGCCAAATGCGGCCTGCCAGTATATAAAAACAGAAATTGTGTGAAGAGGAATACTACTTGGATTGGATGAATCTCACAAATCCAATTGATTTTGAATCACCAGCTCAGGGAGTTACATACCTATATACAGGAATATCGCCGCATTTGGAAATAAATTATAACCCACGCATGCATTACCCCTCTTCGATCATGATTACCAGGATAATAGTAATATTTGTCAACATATATACCTCAAAAAACCCTACAATTAAAAATACCAACGATGGACGAAAGACATTACCAACTTGAATTATGAAATTTGTATAATAGAATTCTGCCGTAAATTGCTTGATTAAAATATTTGTTCACACAGGTCTTAAAGGAGTACTAGACCGAATAGTGATGACGCTAGTTTTTTGCGAATTTCACAGATATATCATCCACAACAGATCGATAAATTTCATGCCTCTATAGCACACAGACGACGTGAGGGCGAAGGTCACTTGAATATTCATTGTTGCACTGTTGAGTGCTAGATAAGCATTGGGGACCCATACCCTAAAACTACGCCCTCACATTTCGGTCTAGTGGCCCTTTAAGTTGTCAAACGTTGTCCCTACCTGTACCCAGACATTCGATGTTCCCGCAACATCAGTTTAACAGTATATACGGTTCTTTAAATGTCGTTTGATCATGATCAAAACACAGTGGATTTACAAAAGAATCATCTGTTTATCAGTTTATGCAACACATAATGTCCAATGTACAAATCGCATAATATACCTACAAATTCATATGCTGTAAATCAGTAGTTAAATTTCCATCTATTTTGATGCTTAGTTTTTATTATATTTTACGCAGTTTAAGCAGTGGCGGTGTTAAAAGGGGGCACGGGAAGCCCTCGTGAGATCGCTCTACCCCAGAAAATGTTATAAAGTGACATATTTGTATCGGGTTGATCTGTTTATAGGCCTTGATCCCCTCCTCCATGAGACAAAACTGCCCCTCCTGTGCCTGCAGCTTAAAAATCATCCCGCCCCATGAAGTTTATACTGTCGCCTTTCATACATCTTGGGAGTTCAGTAATTCCATGATATCTTATCTGTCTGTAACTGTTATATCGACCAGCTACATGAAGTTGTTTTAACTTTAGTAAGTTTTAAAACCGTGAAGGCTAAAATCTCCGGGGAAATCAGAAGTGCTTTGGTGTTACATCATCTTGAGCACAATAAGGACATCTGAACGAGCCCATGGTCATGGACTGCCCATTCCGTGCGATTCGAACTTTGTGCTCATTCTGTCGCCTACGTTACGTTGGGACATCGTGTCAGCAAAATTAATATAAATTCCCAATTCAAAACAGATACTCCCTTGCCTTGCTTTTAGTGACAATTCAAATCACTGTTAGTCCTAATGAGTGTATTTCAATTTTATATGACATGTATGATCAATATCTGAATATGGTGCTCTTCACTGGTCGCGCCCCTATCTTAATTACCTTCCTTTACCTTCCATGGCAAAACAAAAGGGGGAGGGGGAGGGGGGTCCTCATTGAAATGATTTTGCATGTGTCATGCTTTCTTCCCGGTCTGCCAGTGAGAAGTAAATTTGAAAAGTAATTAGATTGAAAGGGTAAAAGCGAATGTAAATAAATCAGCAAACCGTCAGAAGTCTGTTACGATACGGTTATCAGGAGTAGCGTGGTGGATCATGTTTCACTTGTGGCAAGGGTATTCCCCCTCCCCCAAATGCTCATAAAACTGTATGATTGAAATGTTGGGGACATAATAGAGCTAAATTGCATGCATCGTTTAGATGGCACTGTTTAGAACTTGAAACTGCTTAAAATCAGTGTTTCAAATTTATGGGTAAACCCTAGAGTCCAGGGGACGAAGCTCCAGAAGTCCTGCGGTTCTCAGTGATTTTAATAACAGAAAATTGTTTAAACTAGTATCAAACCCACGTAAGACGTCGGAAGTCCTGCGGTTTTGTTAATTTTGATAGCAAAACATTGCGTAAAATTGTGTCAAATCTATGGGCAAAGTCTTGGTAGGGGCCAAGGGGGTGAAGCCTCGGAAGCCTCACATTTCACGTGAATTTGATGGCAGAAAATTTTGTTAAATCCAGAGGCTAGCACCCCCTCTCCAATAAGCCCTACGTTTCTCATAATTTTGGTAGCAAAATTGTGTCGATTCCAAAGTTGAAGCCTTGTTAAGTCATGCGTTTCTAATGAGTTTGATAACAGAAAATTGCTTAAACTCATGTAAATCCAGGGCGTCGAAAGCCAAGCGCTTTGGGTGGTTTTTGGTAGCAAAACATTGCTTAAAATTGTGTCAAATCAGTAGGGCGAAGTCTTGGTAGGCCCAGTGGGTGGGTGAAGTCCCCTTATATCGTGTCTCTGTGCTCGAATCATTTCATAGTCATTAAGTCGCCGATGCTTTAGCCTATTCCATCTCGATGATTCGTAAGCTTTTCTTGGCGGATTTCTTGAATGATCTGGTCATCGAAGTGAGACAAACACTCAGTTATATGGCCCATTGCTGAAATCTGGATACCTTCCTGACTAAATTCACCGAAGTTCCGTGAATCTAGTAATGCCATATCATCGAAATCAAGATACAAGTCCTTCTTTTTGGCGTACTGTTCTTCTATGGCTTCACAGAAGGTCTCTAAGACTTGATTGTGCACCATCGCCTCAAACCTCTTCTCCGGTGTCATTTCTCCTTCTTCGCCTGACATTTTTTTCGTCGCCGTAAATGCATTTCATCTGTTCACCGGCATTCTGTCTTGAATTTGGATGTCATTATTATTCAGTCGCTCCGACGCAATCGCAATACATATATCTGCCTTAGCTCTTACAGCATCAAAACTCCTCTTATAACCGTCGAGCTTCTTTAACGTGACGACCACAAAAGATTGGGCTTTGATTAGATCAAGTCCTGTCGTCTGCAGGTACTGTGACAATGATGTTGTCTCCTTGAAGACACGCATGAAAACGAACGCTGTTAAGATGGTCTCGTATAACTGATTAGCTTTTCCAGCTGATCTTTGGCATGGAAATAGACTAACAGAAATGTGCTGGCATGGATGTATCATTATACACCATCAGCATTACTTGAACAACTTCAACATACAAGGCATCCTTTGAATGATCGAAAATGCAAAATACCATTTGTATAAGCGTGGCTTTTAGCCTACCACCTCGTATTTCCAATTAGCTGTAGTCGCTTGCCCGACGTTCCCTGTCCTTCGCATACTTCCATCCGCTTATATGACTCCTTGAAAAGCTTGGCCATTAAGTTTAATTAACGAAAATAAATTGCTGATGGCATTAATTGGTGATGGCATATTCCACGTTTTTTTTTTTTTTTATATCGAGTTTGTCAACGAATGAAATGTAATGGTTTTCACGGGGCAAGTATGGTCTGCAGGTGGTGATTATGGGCAAGGCTCGTCCCTCCCACTTCCATTTCCAATTCATCCAAACCCGATAAGAGAAAGTGTTTTCAACACTTGGTCAACATTCCTCCCCTCCCCTCTTCAATGGCTGGTGGAAAATTTCTCCAGTTGTGTTTAAAACTTGAAAATAAATGCACGGTAATAAATGCATAAGCATTTTTCTGTCATTGATACTTTCTTGCCTAAGAGACGGATATTTTCTTGTCTGAAAAGATATGCACAAAGCGAAAGACTATTCGTAGTTTCGTACTGAAGAATGTACGAAACTAGTTTTCATTGTCACAGTACCTGCAGACGACAGGACTTAATCTAATAAAAGCCCAATCTTTTGTGGTCGTCACGTCAAAGAAGCTCGACGATTATATAAGAGGGGTTTTGATGCTGTTCACGGGGGCGAAAAAATTGTCATGAGAATACATTTGTATATACTGTACGTTTTATTCTCAACTTCTGTAATTTCTATCATTTACAAAACAAATGTTGTAAATATTTTCTCTCAAAGCTTTATTTTCACATCCAAAACATTAAAATCATAACTAAACCCAATTAAAGACACATATTGTAATCAATGGGATCCTACATTAAAAAATTCGTTGAGAAATCTATATTAAGAGAAACCTCTTAACTAACTTTAGTGTGGAAATGACACAATTTTAAGAAATTTTCTGCTACCCAAATCACGCCGAAAACGTTCAGCTTCCTGGGACACTTTTTAAGTTCAATTTTTAGTATTCTTAAAATTTTATTCAATTTGCCTCAATTTTCTTGAAATTGGCTTCATTTTCTTGAAATTTCCTTCGATTTTCTT
>JAIGNY010004302.1:0-22500 GCA_020152595.1 Chiridota heheva
ATGACTGAAATCACGCTAGTTGTAATGTCATACCCTCAAATTCATCAAAGTCTTTATGTATTCTATCATATTAGAATTTGTGGCTTAAAAACCATGAGATATGTCAAGAAAGTAGTAAAACTGAATCTAGAAAGGGTATTTATAATATAACACCTGAAGAAAGTTTGAGGAAAAATAATATAAATAGTGAATAAATTAAATAATCTTTCTTTAAGATACATTAACAATTGTTGAGAATGTGAGTATGAAGACACCAACCTTTCATAGTAGACTTACTACACCAGTTCATTTCTACACAGATAAGACAGATATTTAAACTTGAATATCTCCTTAACGGAATAAGATTTTTAAATGATTTCTCCATCATTTTGTTTCTTTTGATGTCCTCTTTTATATAACTGGGCCCGTAGCCACGGGGGGCTAATTCTGCCCCCAAACTAATGTAAGCACAACATTATAACGTGCATAATAATTTGTAATAGCCTTATTATTTTGTTTAAATCACCCATAAAATTACTGAACAAACTTTAATCATTTTACATAATATTATAGCTGTCTTCAAATTTCTACAATATAGGTATTATTATGCAAGAGCAACCATTTTGATTATTCGTGAAAAAAGCGTAAGGTTCAAGGAAATTTCAAAAATATTCAAAGTTCATTTAGAACGGAAATTAAGAGAAAATAGCATACCCCCTGAATAATTTCACTTGCCCCAAAAAATGTAAAGCTGTCTACAATCCCGCACATAGATGGTGCCACACTGCCACCACCTTTAGTCCATGATTCTGTCAGGCCTGGACTCTGTGAACATATATCTTGAGAAAATTCCCATATCATGTTTTAGAAGAGTGCAGTATAGGCATCCTTGGAGCCATCAGTATAGATGGAGGTGTAATTTGAGAGTTGGTCTTTGATTTGGTTGTGGCGATTGGTGAAGAGGTTAGGGGGGTTTGGGTTTTGTGATGAGTGGATAAGCCCAGGTGGAGAGAAGGGAGGTGGTGGCCCAAGGAGAAAAAAGGGCCAGGATTAGGTGTAGAGAGTGACGGGTTGATGCCGGGATGGGAGAGGTCTAATTTAATGCGTAAGCTAAAGGGAGGGGAATAGGGTTTTAGTCCTATCAAAGAAGGTGGAGATTATTTGTGGTACCTTACTACGGTTGTAAACAGGGTTCTGGGTGTTGGTGAGGACTCTAAAAGCATAGGAGAGGCTAAGCTTTCTACATCTAAGTAGAAAGGGTGTTCGCTGGCTTCATAATGAAGGCTGGTGATTGGGGAGGTCCTGTAGGCACCTAGACAAAGCCTGAGGGCTTCATTTTGGATGGTGTTGAGGTATGAGTTGTGAGCGACACAGTAGACAATATTGCCATAGTCAAGCTTGGCACGAATGGTGAGCCTAAAGATTTTGAGGAGAGCATGGCGGTTCGCACCCCAAGTGGTGTTGGAGGGGAGACGGAGAATGTTGAGGAAGCTGTTGCATTTTAGTGTCAAGTTGGTGATGTGTTGCTTGTAGGAGAGCTTGGGGTATAGAGTTAAACCCAGGAACTTCGTGTGTTCAACTTTAAGGATGCAACTTGCCATTGAGCACGAGGTTCGGGTTGGGGTGGAGGTTGTTGAAATGACAAGTGCATGCAGACTGTCTTGTCTTTAGAAATTTAAAACCGTTATTGTTGCATTAGACTTGGAATCTATTTTCAACAAGAGAAAGGCTAGGGGAGGAGTTGAAGATGGTGAAGTCGTCCACGTAGAGGGTACGTTTGATGTTGGTTTTAGTGTGTATTTGACATGAATTTAAAGCATTATCCTGTGAACAAAAGCACGAAAAATGCAGGGCTTCCGGGGGCTTCAACCCCCGGTCCCTCACCAGAGCTTCGTCCCTGGAATCTACCAGGCCCCTGGACCCTACACCGTTTGACGCATGCAAAGCGTGCACAGTACACTTTTCTGACAACCAACATTTTTTTATACAGGTTGCCCGCCCAATCCCTCCTTCCCCCCTCCTCCCCCCCCCCCCTCCCTCCACCCTTCCCCCTCTTGAAATTCCTGGCTACGTGCCTCGTAATAATGGTGTACCTATGTTGTGGAATAAAATGGATGTGTGTTTAAGCTGGTTGTCCAACTACAGTATTTTATTGTATAAGACGTATAATACAACTTATGATTCCATATCAAAACATGAAATTTTCCCTCAAAAAACAGAAAATGAGCCATAAATGATGCGCGTCAGATTTAAAACCAATAACGCATCAAATGGCAAGCGTACGATGTGATGGCCTGCCTCCTCCTTTTGGGAATTTGTTTGTGACTTTACTCAAGAAGTTGAGAATGCTCAAAGCAGGCAACTTAGCCTACTAATATCGCTCGAGCATGTTCGAAATTGGTGAGCCATCAGTTCAATACAATGCTATGCAATATTATGCAACATCACCGAAACGACCAAATTGTGCTTGACGACTCTACAAAGTTCTCTCCTTACCTGGCCTTGTAAACACAAAAAACTTATTCCTCTGTATTAAGGAGACGGACCTGAATCAAATGATGATATCACTGAGTAAATCTTGTTGTTAAAAATGTACCAAAAATCATAATTTTCTTGAAGTTTTGGCTTCGTCGTCTTTTACAGTAAAATTCCTGCATACAGTAGTACTGACTTTTATAAGCTAACCCTGGTTGCGCGTGTGCACATGTTAGATCAAGAGCAGCACGGGCGAGAAAATTTTACGGGCATATATACAGCGCAGAAATTGGATTGCACTGTTGAGCATTGCAATTCCATCGCGTATAATGCGGTATGCGTACATTCGCGCCACGAGGCTAAGATGTATTCCAAATATCGCGCACGATAATTACGGAAGCGTTATTTGTGCACGCACATGTACAGTACATGTGCTGGCTTTACATGCTATCGTTCAAAGCATTTCATAATTTTGAACGAACTGAGAAACAATTTTTTTTTTTGGTTTTCTTTCGGAAAATTGACCATTTATTATTGTTTTTTTTTCTCTCCAACTGTTACAACTGCAACTGAAAACAAATTGAAGTTTTTAAGTGTGTTTAATTTTTCATTGAGAATGAATGCTTTCAAAATATTCTGGGAGGTTATTTTGGAGATGTGTAAAATCCCACTGACTTTTGATTAGTGTGTGGAGCAACTTTTTCAATGGACATGGGCACATTATGACATACCCAAATCAGTAATTTGGAGATATGCTCTATTTGGGTATAGGGACACGTACTAAGTTCAAGATAGGCACTGATACCCAACTATCGTTCCATTTCTACAGCCGTGAACAACCAAATAGTAGAATAATTTGTTATCTTGTAAACATAGGGTTTTAAATTTTTGAGATGTAAAAACTTTCACATAGAAATAAGTGGTGTCTGCTCCAAAAAAGCAGCACTTGGAGGATTTTACATAGATGCATAGAGGCGTTTTTACTAATTATTCCCTTAACTCTCACTGTATTTCATAATAATCCATTATATACAGTAAATAAACAATTAAGTACATGTTTGCTATTATATGAAGTCATATCTCCTAGACTCTCCTAGATCGACAGTCCACAAACTAAGGTCGCGACCCAAAAGTGGGTCTCATAAAAATTCAGGTGGGTCGCCGAGCTTTGTCAGATGCACTAAAATTATTTGTTATTTGTTATCATTCCGTCAGCAATAAAGATTGCCTCACTCACAATCGATCTCATTTTACTAGACAAACAACGACAAAGTTATCAACTTTAAACAAAGACTTATCCATGCGCTGCTGATGTCGGCGAGGTTACTCATCAAATGGTAGCGCGTGTAAAGAGTAATAATATTGTGGGTGTCACCGTAAACCGAAAAGATAACATCTGTATAAAGACCAACAAACACTGCTAATTCATGTAATTAAGGCTAATTAATTCATTCTAATTGTTGATTTTTGTACTTTAATGGAAAGGCCTCTACATCAACAATTAAAATGAATTAATTATCCTTAATTAGACATGTTTGCAACGGCATAGACCTTAACGTGTAGTTGTAAACACCGTACCGTGGGGAGCAAGTTGGGCTGTTTACCTCCAGATATCTTAAGATTTTCACTGATTTTTCTTTTCTAGGGGCAAGGGGACTACAAAACCTTTCAATTGATGTACGAAATGTTATACTTAATTTTAATTACCTACCTCTAATTAATTAGATGTACCCACAACGGCAGAGTTGTACACACACTAAGTAAATGCGGCCTAAATCCATAAAAGCGGGAGGGAGTGGGTAGCTATGAAAACGTTTGTTTTTGGCCCCGTTTGGTGTCTGATCATCAGAGGGTGTAGAGTTATTTCCATTAAAGTCAACAATTCTAAAATTTGGGTAGATTACAATCTTAATGCCGTTCAGAGTATGATCAAAATTAGGCGTGGATTTGATATTAAAGTGATTTCATTTTAAAACAACATTCAATCTTTTGTTCAGCATATCATGCTAATTTCGTTGATAGAATTTAAAGTGAGAGGAACATTGGCCGAGTAACGACCTAAGGTCACCGCTTGTTTAATACACCAACAGTGATAATATTTACTTTCAACATGGACGACACTAAGTGTAATCGATTGACACAAAATATTGTCAAAAACAAGGTATTTGTTTCACTTTTATTATCAGTTTAATGTAATTTCTCAATAATAGAAAAAAAAATGGCTCAGATAAATAAATGTACTCATGTTAAGATTAGCGTGTTTTAATTAGATCCCCTTTGCAGCAGAGTGTTTGATAAGGCCAGCGATCGCCGGGTGGATCGCGGTAGTGTGTCTGAAATTTTCCATGGGTCACTGGCTTAGTAAAAATTTGCCAACCGCTGCCCTAAATAATATTTGGGCAGTTGCAGAAAATGTGTGCACAGGGGTCAGTGACAAATGGGATTGGAATTCAGGGGGCTGGGGTATCATTGGGATGTGGATACAGACCTCTAACTTTGCTGTTTCACAGAGGCGGTCCGCCCCACCCCTTGTGGGTCTGGACTGTCCCTCATAAGAAAAAATGTTTTGTTTTTTTAAAGATTTAAAAACAATTAGCTCAATAATCTGATTAAATTTCCTAAATAGATACAGAAGATAGCAAGCAATTATTCTGTTTGGCTAATGACTGGTTCTTATTAATCGAATAGTTTCATGGAATGATTATAGCTAAAATCCTAGAGCTTCTTCACCAGGGGATAAAGCCTTATTGGGCCCTGGACTCCACGCTGAAAAGGCGCAAGCGCTTCGCGCGCACAATAATGTGCCCTTCAACAAGTCTCATGTAACACGTGGTAACAGTTTGAAGTTGACCAAAGAGTTTTCACGGATAAATATTCGGCGTTCAGCTTTTCGCAAAGAGTTCTTAATGAGTGGAATGGTTTGCCTGAGTGGGTAGTTAGCTCCAATTCTGTTCACAATTTCAAAGTCAATATTGACTTGAGTTCTTTACTAACTCTGGGCGTCTTTGATTGTGTGTGTGTGTGTGTTTGTGTGTGTGTGGTGGTGGTATTAGTTTGGGATTTTTATGGGGTGATTCACCCTTCTTAGCCCGTCATCATGTTATGTTATGTTATGTTATGTTTTAGTCTGAGAGAGAGAGAGAGAGTTGAACACACAATTACAATGACGGGGTCGTCGCCTGCGTATTCGGTTATGATAGTACAAATGCTATCACGAAACGCTTAATACGACCCGGACGGGAACACAGGTACGACGTGCGGACAGACATAACAACGACAACCAAGTCAATGTCCACGGCCTTTGATAACCAGTTGTGGTGCACTAGCGTGTCAACCCACCCCAGGATTGAACCCGGGGCCTCGTGGTCTGTAGACAGGTATGATAACCGCTACACCACAGTAGGTAGATGTTTTTCTAGCACCCTGCCCCTTTTATATCAAGCTAGGGGTCTGTGGGTAGGATTTTTGAGTGAGATATGGAGGGATGTTACCGAACCCACTGTACAATTATCTTTTGGAAAACTTTGTTCCACCAGCAGCTAAACAAAACTAAGGCCCTAAATACATTTTCCCTGCAATCTAATTTAAAATTATTTTCATTGGACACACAGTACCGACTTAAGTTAGGCCTAACTGTTAGGCAATATGACTTAAACATAATTCCATTAGACCTACAATTTAAAGGCTACATGCAATAATAATGTTATGAGTAAACGACGGCCTGTTTGCCTAACCAAATTGTACCCACATTTTTTCTAAAATAGATATAAATATTACAAGTGTTCAAAGTTCAAACAAAATGTCAGTTTTCAAATAGGCCTACCTTATACTGGGAGTGGTATACTGGTCAGCTGGTAGTGGTACTGTGTATGATCTCTAATACTCTATCACTATCAGTCTGCTGTGTCGGTGTGTTTCGTGAACCGTCACAAGTTGTAGCCTGCACTTTCACGTTTCAGTTCCAAGTATTTTGTTTCCTTCTGCAGTGTCGGTTGAATATCGCGGAATAGCTTTTGTGCACTTATTATGAGTTTACTTTATCCACGTTTATTGACGCATTACCCTTTTTCGGGAAATGTCTTTAAATTCTAGTGCAATTTCTCTCCACGGATCATGATACAGTATATTCAAATCAATTTTTATTGAACTTGAAAAGTTGACTTACAAGTTACAGACTTTTACTGGTCATATCACATCACAGTCAGATAGTCAAATATTGTTTTTTAACTTCCTGCTTCCTGATCGGTTGTATAGCAGTATTACCGGTTACGCCCACGTACGCTACAACGGTACTAAAATCCGCGAACTTTGTAGAGTGGAGCTTATGAAGGTATAATAACTGCACTACAACGGTACTTGCTAATGCAAAGAAAGTCATTTAAGTACTGAGGAAATGATGAAGGTAAGGCGAATTTCCCTTACATCTATTCTTATTCCATATGTGCATCAATAAGTCGGCAAAAAGACATTTTGAACAATCTAGATGCTCTCCTTCGCCGGATATTTCCAAAAAGTCGGATAATGTGCACAGAAATTCAATATGTTGAATTGCTTTGGAAATAAACATGAAAGCGATCGATCTTCGATATAGAGTTCACTTATACACCCACCACATTGATAAAAATTATCATAAAAATTCCGAAAACCACTTTTTTAAGTTTATTTACATTAAGCAAATTTCCGACATTGTCCTCAAAAAATTTAAGTCAAAATATTGGCGTTTTCCTCAAAATTTCCTAAGCAGGCCTCAAACTTCCGACTTCTCCCTTAGCCTTAAAATTTCTGGTAAGGGAAGGGGCAGCCCTTTCTCTCGCTCGATCATCTCTTTGATCCCTCAACATTACAGAACTCGCCCCTTAAACAAAACTTTATCCTGATTTTCTGTGCCTGTGGCATTTCAGTAACCGCATGTGGCGGTTTGCAATTTCCAGTTGATTTCGAAACTATTCCACTTTGTGTTTTAACAAAATGTGCCCTCATAAGGTGTGAAATACGTGAAATTTGTTTTATTTGGACAACTTGTTGGAAGATTCAACCTTTGAACATCGACATTGATGTTATATTTCATATTGTCACGTAAATTCATTTCGAAGTTAAAAATAAAAAGCAGCATTCCAACAATAAAATTTCATCCCCGTATAAGGGCAACACTAGGGAAATTTTACTTGAATAACATCAATATGTGTTATGTCTTTGGAGTTTTGGACATAAAGAAACTTGTAAAGTGTGTATCTTGTATATTCATAAGTAACCGATGTATGATTTCATTTTGTCATATTCAATGAAGCATGAGTTCATTTGTATAATTATCTCGTAATTGCTATTGCCTACCATTATCTTTGGCAAATCTTTTTCGCACTGCAGCACCGCACGTGTTTACTTTACTTATTAAGTATGCTCGATGGTGCATAACTCCTGACCTCTACACACCTACACTTAAAGAGTCCTCAGAAAGTCGCTCAGAACTACGCTGCTGAAAATTGTGCTATTTTTTACGATTTCTGCACCAAATGAAATAATTAAACTAGTTTTCAGGGTAAAAGAGATCCAAGTAAAAACTCTACGATGTTCAAATACTAAGTTTTTATAAACTTTACAGCATTTTTTGTCAAGAGCTGTCTCAACTACCTATGTGGCCAAATGATTGCGCAATACCAGGGGCAAAATAACAGATCCATGGTAATACCAAGGATGTGTTATTTGGGAGAGTGTCCTTCGAACGGGATAAAAATGACACTGGCAGTTTAATCCCGTCCGTGTTTCAAGGGGCGCTTTCTTCAAATGAAAGATATTCACCTTTATTAGGAACATAGGGTTTCTACTCTGGGCATCAAACCATGTTCTAACTATACATGCGTGTCTAAATAGCGGAAAGTTCCTGATATACAGATATAGCTGATTTATCATAATTTGCAAAAACTCTTTCAAATAGGGCCTTTTAACTTATGTCTTTCGAACCGTCCAGTGCAAATTACAACCACAAATTTAATTAGTGACAATGACGCAACTATATAGTTCAGGGGCGCGTGGAGAATATGACAATGACACAATCTATTTCTAGCAAATAAAACACGTGTGTAACAGACAAATTCATTTTCAAAGTAACAAAATACATTCTTAAATCTTTATCGTGTCTAATCTGTAAATCATTGTATAGAAATAGAGACAACTCAAGTGTAATACCCATAAAATGTTTTCCCCAAACATTATTTTCAACGTGAATTGGAAAAATGTGTGATAAAAAAAACAAACACATATATATATATATATATATATATATATATATATATATATATATATATATATATATATATATATATATATATATATATATATATATATATATATATATATATATATATATATATATATATATATATATATATATATATATATATATATATATATATATATATATATATATATATATAT
Organism: Chiridota heheva; assembly: GCA_020152595.1. Classification (NCBI taxonomy): domain Eukaryota; kingdom Metazoa; phylum Echinodermata; class Holothuroidea; order Apodida; family Chiridotidae; genus Chiridota; species Chiridota heheva. The sequence continues at coordinate 8,887 of JAIGNY010004302.1, forward strand.
ATATATATATATATATATATATATATATATATATATAGATATATATATATATATATATATATATATATATATATATATATATATATATATATATATATATATATATATATATATATATATATATATATATATATATATATATATAGATATATATATAGATATATATATAGATATATATAAACACATATAGATACCATAAGAAAGTCTTTGAGAGCAAGAAAAGATAATTAAAAAGAAAAGAAAAGAAAGAAGAAATGATATTGAAGTTTAGGTTATTACAAACTTGCACAAAAGTTAATCTTGATACACCTGAGATGCCAATAATTTTTGTTTGTACTTACATTTAAATAGAGTTAGACTTTTACATTGTTCATACTAACATCAAGGAGGTACCAATTTTTTAAGTGGTACCTCCTTGTTATCATCAAGTGAGTCCAGAGCTTGACTCCTGAGGTGGAGATGCACAATTGTTTTTTCCCCGTGTTCTTACATACTATTGTTGTTTGGAAATTATTAATTCTATTCTCGTGTAATACAGTTATATCTATCATTGGATGCCAATGAGAAAAAGTTTTGTATGTTCTCTGGTAAGGATATCTCATAAGTCTTAAACATGAATACTCCTGTACTGAAATGTATATTTTGTGATAATCTTAATGTTTTCGATAGGTACAACAAGTTTTGTCAGTATGGTCTACAAATATAGCATTACATACAATTCGAATAACCTTCTTTTGTTTTAAGATTAATGGAGTAATATTAGATCTATAAGTATTTCCCAATACTGCCATACTTCAGCACAATGATTTAGATAAAGAAGGACAATTGCGCAATATAAAGCATAGAGTGCATCGCTATTTATAACTTGGCTGACTTTACAAATAATTGCAATACTTTTAGAAAGTTTACTTGATAAATTAGCAATGTGCTCTTTCCAGTTTAGACGATGATCAATATATACAACAAGAAACTTTGTCACATCATATACTCTTTCAATGTCAACTTCATTTATAGTAATCTTCAAATCAGAATTAATACCGTGGTTGGTAAATAACACATAATTAGTTTTGATAATATTAAGAGATAATCTATTAACTGCCAGCCATGCATTCAGTCTATATAAAGCTCTAAGACTAAATAGTGTAAAATGCATTCTCGTGAAAGCACAAAATGCTTGTGTCATCTGCAAAGAGTACACATTTTAACAATTTGATGACATCACACATATAATTAATATATAGGATTAATAACTTTGGCCCAAGGATAGACCCTTGTGGTACTTCGCAAACTACATTACAAAAATATAAATTTAAATTGTTAATTTGGATATATTACATTCTATTGCTGAAACAACTAGTCAGCCAATCATGAACTATCCCCCCCGGAAACCATAATGCTCTATTTTTCTTGATTAATAATTGATGGTTAATAATGTTAAATATTTCTTTAAATCAGTAAAGACTCCAATGGTTGATTTTTGTCCAATGACATGAATGACGTGGTGATTTCTTCAATTAATTCTAATGACTTCATTAAAGTAGAACGACCAGACCTAAAACCCACTGACTCTCGATAAGGAGATTAAATTTGTAAATAAAGCTATCTAGTCTTCTTTCAAACAACTTTTCGCGTATTTTTGAGAATTGTGACAACAATGACACTGGCCTATAATTATTGAACACATTCATTTTTTTCACCAGACTTAAATTTATAAGTAATAAAAGTGAAAGGTTGTATCATAAGAGATAAATTTGGTACATATTTATATCATTACAATCAACAGAATATTTTATTATTTAAGTTTTTAACAATATCTAGTATTTAAATTTCAGAAGTATTTGCTAAAAACATGGAATGTTTATTCATCTCATCCAGATTATATTGAGCTGATTTGTACAGGTATACTTGCAGCTAAATCAGCTCCAACATTTGTAAATCAGCTCCAACATTAGTAAAGAGCTGATTAAAACTGTTCACCTTCCTATAAACACTATTAGTCTTGTACTTTTTATTCATAATAACATTTAACACCTTCCGTGTTTCTTTAATATTATTTTCATGGCTTTCCAGAAATTTTGTGTAATCCTTGCAGAAACTTAAAACAGAAGTCAATTTCTTTTTGTATTTGTTATACCTTTGTGCACAATCCAATCTTCTTTTTTTGAGAAAATTCACATAAAGCATATTTTTACAAACATATTTCAACCCTTTTATCATCCATGGCTTATTTCTTTTCCTATTTATAGTGGCTATCATCCTAACAGGACAACATTCATTGTACATTTTAGTAAAACCAGATCCCATCTTTTCTTGTTTAATTTTGTTTGAATAATTGTACAGATGCATCATCTTTTTTCCTGACACATAAAACTGGAAGACGGTCATTTAGATCATTTATGAATATTCGACTTTTCAATTCAATATTCATGACATTTGTGAAAATATTATCAATCAACAGTTCAAGAGATCTCAAAAAAGTTGGAGATGACTGTTTTGTGTTCCAATTACTTCAACTTATAATCAACGCAATTTCCCTTTAATCTTCATGTAAGTATAGCCAGAGAACTAGTGAGTGGTCTCCTTCATTTTAGCCACTTAACCGCAAGTAAGAGATGATTTCAGGTTAAGGTCAGGATTTTCCACGCCTAATTTCTCGAAATCTAAATAATGAAATTTCTTCAAGAAACACATTTTGTTTAATTAGCCTTACTTTATTTAGCCTTAAAGTAACCAAATAATTATATCCCACGTAGTACCGAAGCATCGAACAAATTTCCCAAGCGTTTTAAGTTTGACCCATAAACTAAGTGTATGGGAGAGCACAGGGGCATTGTGGGTAATATAGTGCAATGGCGGCCTCCATACCTTTTCTATCTCCAACTTCTTGGAGTTATTTCATCTCCAACTTTTTAAATATCTCCCCGACTGATCACAGAACATAACATTAATCATAAGTAGAATAACATTAACCATATCTTAAGGCTTAGTTCAGGGGTCAAGCAAGTTTATCTTACATGAAAGAAGACTTAAAGAACAAAATGATGAAGAAAGCATTTAAAAATCATATTCCATTGAGGGGATATTCAAGTAAAGCTGTTTCTTATATGTGTAGACGGATGTAGCCAGTCTACAATGGAAGGTTGGCTCCCTGATTCTCACATACTTAATAAATTGTTAAGGCATTTAAAGAAACTTTATTCAAATTTGTACTTATTATTTTTACTCGAATTTTCTTCAGGTGGTATATTATAATCACCATTTCTAGATTCTGTTTCACTACTTTTCAGACATATCCAATGCTTTTTAAGCCACAAAATCGCAGAACAAAATATAATAGAATACATACAAATGTTTCAAGAATATGAGGCTGTGATGTCACAACTATTCTGATTCTAGACGTTTCCACACAAATGACACCAAACTTTAAACTAAACTGCTAAAGTATCTGGTCATATCACACTGTCACAGTCAATTGTTTTAAATGCTTTTTTCACCATTTTGTTTCCTCTTTTATATGAGTTGGACCTGCCAGATCCATGAACTTATCCTTTAATAGAAGTACAAGTGGCATTAAGATCAAACATATAAACATTTTGAAGAAATACCATTTTGTTTAAAGCTTTAAGCGATCGGATAAACAGCTTATTTTGACTTTAGCTTCTTGCTGATCAGCTAATTTTACCAGAGCTATTATGCGCCTGTCTACTGTCCAGCAGTCTGTAACCTTTTCATGCTTCTGAGTTTGGTATAAAAGTGTGTTGTTTGTCGGTGTTAGGTCTTCCTTGATGACAATGCAGGTAGATTTTAATTTGCGTCTGCATTCGATGACTTTCTACTTGTGTTGGTAAGACGTAAACTTCATAATGCGACAAGAACTAGAATCAGGATAAGTCATACCGACACGGAGACGGTCTTCCAAATTGATTGACAATTTTTCATTGGCTCATTTCTGTTGTGTTTTGTTTTCTCCAAGTTGACTTTCTTTAGCGCCTGAAGATACGAATATTATTTCTTCTGAAATACTGCTCATTCGTCAAGTTCTGGATTATTTTGTTGTGTTTTGTCCATTTTCCTGATCTTTTGTTTTAGTTCCATTTTCACTTTGTTTTTGCTATCAAGATTATGTTCTAATCAAGATACCTGGATTAAAGTTTTGTCTAGACGCATTGTTCGATTAAAGCTTTGAATTAATAACTGGGCAAATGTTCAGAGGTAACCAGAGAGGCAACTTCAGCCATTGTCTTCTTGTTCAGCTTCTCTCTTGTAGACGTTCTTGACTGAATACACTTTCTAGGCAAGAACGATGACCCCACAAGCTTGCACAAGTACAGGAGTAAGCTTGAAGTGGATAGGCTCCGTCTATGGTATACAGGATAAATGTTATGATTCAGTTGCATCAAAGCACAATAAGGCGCCAGAAACACATTTCTATTTTCCCTTAGAAATTTGAAAACACTGATGGTAAGTGGTATTTAATACAAATCTTTGGTGCACGTACACTCCTTTAAATTAAAATCTTTTTAATTCAAAACATGTTAACAGCTATTAAAAATGACGAAAATTCAAGAGAATTCTTCATGTGCTTATATCAGGTCGGGTCCCATAACAAACATATGGCAGTGCAGTGGCGTGGGGGCAGTGAGAAAACTTCCCTCTGTTGAAGCTTTCTGAGAGGGCGCCAAATGCGCGCAGGGGCACAAAATTGTCCCAAGAATATATTTGTATATACTTTTTATTCTCTACTTCTGCCATTTGTGTCATTAATAAAACAAACATTGTAGTTCTAAATGTTTTTTTTTTTTTTTTTTTTTTTTTTTTTGAAGCTGTGTTCGTACACCCTTATTCTTACATCAAAGCATGAAAATCATCCCTGGTCCACAAATAAAAACATAATGTAGTAAAAAAGGATCCTACTTTTCCTCATTTGTTCTACAATGTATATTCCTATATGCTTTTAACTAACCTAAGTCAATCAGTGGAATTGACACGATTTCAAGCAATTTTCCAATACCAAAATCACGCCAAAAATCGCTATAAACTTCCGGGGGCTTCGCCCTCTGGACGTTATTATAGCCTTTTTTTTTAAGAGATCTGGAGTGGGGTGGGGGGAAACAAGTAGAAGGGATATATTTTTCCACAGTGGCGTCTTCAGTAGGGGTCAGGGGGAACTCTCCCCTGCGGGAAAAATTCCATAAGCGTAATAAACCAGTATACATATTCGGGAAATCAACTGTAATAATGAATTAAATCAAGGAAGTACGAACACATTTTCGCCCATAATTTGGTAATAAATTTGCCCCGAGTGAATTTTTAATTTTCAGGAAATATTTTACACAATTTTGTTTGATTTTCCCGAAATTTTCTTCAATTTCATTCATTTTTGGGAAATTTTTCAGGAAATTTTTTCGATTTTGAAACATATTTTCTTGTATTTTGGGGAGATTTTTCTTCATTTTTGGGAAAGTTTATTCGCTTTTCGAGACATTTGCTTCAATTGTCCTTCATTTTTGGGAAAGTTTATTCTTTTTCTAGGGACATTTTCTTCAATTTTTTTCTTCATTTTTGGGAAATTCTATTCGATTTTCGGAACATTTTCTTCAATTTTCGGGACATTTTCTTCGATTTGCTTCGAAATTACCTTCATTTTCAGGAAATTTTCAATGTGTTTACCAAAATTCGCACACGTTTTTTACGTCATTTACAAAATTTTACTTCATTTTTACAATTTTATGTTAAGGGGAAAGTAAAATTCTTCCAGGGGCAGTATTCCTTACCGTTCTTAAGCCTTTTTTTTTCTCCTATAATTAGGCTACCCTTTTTCTGTTGTCAAAATCATGAGAAACGCAGGACTTTTGAAGGCTTCGCCTCTTGCAGGCGTGCATCCAGGAATTTCCGGAAGGGCGAGGCGAAGGAGGGGGTGGGGGCAGGCGCACATCAGTTCTGACCAACTTTTGTTCTATTGTGCATGAGGACTTATATCAACCATAATTTCAATTAGAATGGGAACTGTTAGCTAAAAGAGACTAAATGCGGAGGGTATGTGTGGAACCTTGATACGCACCTGCCTTGGGCCCCTAGCAGGGCTTCAACCTTGGAGTTGACACAAACAGTTTTCGGCTCTCAAAATTGCGAGAAATGCAGGGCTTCCAGCCTTCCAGAGACTTCGTCCCCTTCCATTTGACACAATCTTAAACAATTTTCTGCTGAGTTTTGGAGGTTTCTTTCACGACAGACGCTACCTGTACATGCTAAACTGCAAAGATGATTATATTTTCTTTAATGCAGCTTATACTGTTCTTTAATTCCTCCAAAAGATACACCATTAGGATTGAAAACTGTTGATACTTTTTCTTGCACTTTTCATTTGTCTCAAATTTTGAACTGAATGGAAAGAAAGAATGAGAGATTTTAAAATACAACATTTTATTGCTACATATTAACACCTTATAACAATCACATGTAGGTCATTTTCATAAAAACTTGTCAAACTGGTACATAATGCACTCATATATCATAAAATGGTGACAACAATCTGAATTGCACACATTCTATGCATATGAAGGCACCATAGAGCAGAGATAACTTATGATGTTCACCATGCTTGAAACCATAGGTTCTCTGTATATGATATCTAAGCTGCTCTCACATCAGCCTATTCCTGCTGGGATTGTTATCCTCTGCAACACAATAATCCGTATGCTATATTCTTGTGAATTCTTTACTTTTATATATGTTGATAGTTAAGCAAATGTCTCCTGCTTCAATGTATTGAGAAATATTTGGGATGAAACAAACTAATTTATCACTTCTATGTAATTAGTTGATTTAAAGGAGAACTCCATTCAAAAGTGAGTAGCTAGTCTCCCTATAAATTCATGGAAATTGCACACAAAGATGAATTCTGTTTTTGATTTGCTAAGCACATTTATGCTGAGCAATCATGCTTTTATAAACACAGTTGATTTGAATGTTCATATGAAAGAATAATGGAAGTGTCAGGTGCAAGAAATATGCTTAAGAATGTTTACAAACCCCAGAAGTATATCATCAGTTTTCAGCATAGTGTTCATGTAATTTTTTGAAGTGTAAGTAGTTGGTTGAAGCCTTCAAATGCCTAAGCTCAAACCAGAAAGATGTCTATGACTTCTCCCTGTTCAAACCTAATCCGTGAGGTATGATTGCATTTTCCTTTAACTTGACAAATCAACAAATTTTACCAATTGTTATTTATACTGACTCACAAATAAGTAAATGAAAGTTATTGAAACTTTTAATTCCTTTACCAACAGGGAAGTCCTTTACCCAAACCAAATCAACAAACTTTTCCAATTTAAACTGATAAAAAATGAATAAATGTAAGTTTTTGAAACTGTTATTAATTTCTTTAACGAATTTCATTTAATGAAGCATTAGTTATTATGTTATGCTCCTTAAAGTTTCAAACAGTCAGATCCGACCTGATATATAAGCAGGTCGGATCAGACTTTTCCTCTTTATTCTGAAAACCACAAGCAATTAGGATCAAATTTCCCTTATCAATGGCTCCATTGTAATAGTTCTCCATTTGATCCTGGGTTGTTGTTGAAGTTGGTGTTGAGTATCAAATTAGCAATGGACGAAGTCCTTATTGTGTGTTTGATCATTATTTCAATTAAGATAAATGATCTCATTATTTGCTACATTAAGTTTGTGGCTATGATTTGATGGAACAATTTTCTAAGGAGAATGACGAGTCATGGCTACTTCTTTAAAATAAGATCAGTATCACCTGCAATCAGTCGATCATTAATCTTAACAAAAACAAAGCTTTCAATGATTATTTTTGATTAACCCCAAGTTTAAAAAAATTGCATTTGGTTTTGCTGCATTTCCAAACACTGCAGTATACTGTTTTCAGAAGGATTTGTGTTGGCCTATTACTCATTCATCTGCATCAATTGAATAATTTGTTGCATAATGCATGCCATTTCTTATTCCACTGGCATCATTTAGTATGACTGAGTAATATCATAGCATCAAAACTAATGCATATAACTATTGTTATAATGCATCCCTGAAAATAAAGATATAATTAAATAAAGTCAGCTTTCCACTTCTGTCCCAATAAAAGCCCTTAGTATTAAAAATATTACAAAATGTGCGTTGACAGATGGGATTCACAAACACAACCCTCTCTGCAAGTTTCATGAAAGTTAAAAAAAAACGGTTATGTATTGGACGATGTAAAAGATCGCATTTACTTTTGTGTCAATAAGATGTGGCTGCATGGTTCCCAAATGTAGAAGTGAAGCAAACACATTCACTGTTCCATCTGATGACATGAGAGACCGTTCGTCCTCACACCACAGAGTGCAAAACACACCAAATCTGCCACCATCATTTCTATTTAAGAAAACATACAATTAAATGACATTTCTTTTGAGACAAATTAATCTTTAAAAGGGTATAGCATAAAGTCAACACAAACATACTTTGCCCACCTGCTCATGTACCTTACACTCTAAATAAACAAAATGTGTTTGTTTTGTGTACACATAAAAGTCTAATTAGTGGACAGGAAAATTACTTTCAATAGGCTGCACTGTATGCAAGAAAATATAAATTGAAAGTGCTCTCCAAAATATTATCTTTGAATTCAATTTAAAGTTGAAAATTAAAGCAAAATTTCACAACTTTACATCAGACTAATGATCGTTCATCATGCCCAGCAAAAAAATCAAGGAGCCACTCTGCATGGTTAAGAAACCCATTTGTCTGTTTGTAGGTTGATAGATACTGATATCTGCAGTAATTTGTGGTAAATATGAAGGGCTTTAGAGGGGTGCAGTGGCTTAGTGGTTAAATAGTCTTGCGCGAGGTACCAGGTTCAATTCACGCCACGAGCGCTGTATTGTGTCATTCAGCATGACACTTTGCTCTACTTGCTCCAGTTTACTTGGCAGTAAAATGAGTACCGAATTGCTAAAAATATAACATGCGATGGACTGCTGTCCCATCTATGGAAAATCAAGTGCTTTCATCCACTTGTGCCATAAAAAGCACAGGGCCTATGGGCCTGATGGCTTGGACGGTTTTAAGTTTAATTTTAATGTAGGTCTTTGCAACTACTAGTGGTGGCTTTCGACCAACTTGCAAAATTGGACAAAAGCCTTTATCAACGACTTTTTTTATTATATTTCTTATTGCTGCAGGATTCGTCCAAGAATGAAGTACCTACCACTTGACCTCCTTATCATGCATGTATATTAGAAAGCTATGATTAATTTGGTATTGGTTTGACGTATTAGATGTTAACTTGCAACCAAATTACAAAGTATCCTAAACGAACTTTGCACCACTAATCACTTGCAATGCACCAACACAGGTCCGCTCTCAGGTTCGGCTTTCATTTCCATGACGCTTGTCACAAGAAAATTGATCGATTGTATTCTGCCTGGACATGACTGATTTACTGGCCATCCCAAAAGTTGAAAATGGTGCAGGCGATGAGGGCTGTCCTTCAAAAATGAACACACCAGTGAACTTGAAAATGTGTAAATTTTAGATGATGATAGGGATTACGTTCCTGCATGGTAATAGTGCAGATGGTTTTTCCCAGAACAATTCCCCCAAAAAAGTGCTACGATATATTTGGTCACGTACATGAAATTGCATAAGCTAACGCTCTGAAGAAATGCATGCTGAACTATTGGTAGCTAAGAAAGATAATGGGCTTATTGAGTGATGTATGTGCAGTAATGGAGTTAGTAGGGGCATTCATAATTTCAAATTACTTAAGCTTAGAAAGATGCACTTACCTTTTTCTTGGTTTTAAGTGTACATGTTTAAGTGCAAGCCTCAAAATATCTTAGAGTTGTTCCATATATTTTAAGACAAAAATCGATCAAGGGCAATACCTCGACCAGTGATTAAAAAGCATCCTTCAGGCGTGATACAATTATTTTTTATAGTCATTTACTTAACAAAGTACCCCTATTTATCTTCTAACCATTCTTGAAAGTGGGCGAAATTGTGTGTGTTAGTATTCATTATATAATCAGCCCTTACCCCTCCCCCCCCCCCTCTTTCCCCAACCCCCACCCCATTTCCACGCATTCCCTGTCCTACAGTCTTGATTGTAATCTAACTTTTATTTTATTTTTAAAACATGTGTGTCAAGCGGCATGAAAAATGTCCAAGTGTAAAGCAATATTAAAGCAAAATTATGCAAAACATGATTGCTTAATGTATAACAAACTAGACATTGCAAATAAAACAAATCCCCCCGCTACTGGTAATGCACCTTCCATCCTCTGCTCTACATGTCATCCCAACGTTTATCTCAAACACCATCCACATGTAAAATTCCTTCATCTACCAACAATGCCATCTTCTACCCAACATTCATGATGCATGGCATCCCACCACATGACACCCCAAGAATCTGCATGTTTATTGCCAACTACGTGCTTAATTCAGAACACTAATTTACCTTCACAGACCCATGACCCTGATGGTCACATATCCTTAAATGACTTAAGGACATTTTGTGCACAGCATTTTCGTAAACAAAACCACTATCAAAGTTACCTGGAAGTTCATTACAATAATGGAAAGGAGTTCAATACTGAATTTAGCCTTTCTTTAAATATTAAGCTACTTGTATAAAATTTGTTCTTACAACGCGGACACGATATTTCTATTAGTTGAAGAAACACCTATACATTATGGCTACCTCATGTAGTCTTCTTTGCACAACATGCCCTGTAGTTTCTTGGCATATCTGATCATTAGTATTCACCACTTCAAAGATTCTTTGTGTCCAATCAACTTCAAGCATTACAGACTTTAAAGTTACAGCGAGACCACTAGGGAAGGTTTTGCTCTGAAATGGCCAGTATTGAGGGCACACATAACAAATAAATAACTATTTCTATTAGTTAAAGAAACACTTATACATTATGGCTACATCATGCAGTCTTCTTTGCACAACATACCCAGTAGTTTTTTGGCATACCTGATCGTTAGTATTCACCACTTCAAAGATTCTTTGTGTCCAATCATCTTCAAGCATTACAGACTTCAAAGTTACAGCGAGACCACTAGGGGGAAGGTTTGCTCTGAAATGGCCAGTATTGAGGGCACACCTAACAAATAAATAACAAAATAATGGTAAATTTGCGAGTCATTAGCATGATTACAATAAATCAGGTTAAACTTAGCAGTGCACAAGTTAAAAATCTTAGAAAAATAAGGTCAAAATACATTTAAACAAATCACTGGTAGAAATCCTCCTTAGATTCTCCTTATGGATTGTTCTTGAAAAATACAAGACAATGAAAACAATTTCTTTACATCTTGTCTCATAACATCTTAAGGGCGCAATTTAGGCAGCAGTGCAGAATCAACACCAACACACGAATGTTACAGTCATTGATAGTGATTGAGTGAAAAAATCACATTATCCTTGTCTTTGGATAAATTTTGTAATCAAAACGACCAACCTCTGGTCATTTTTTGTCCTTATACGGTCAAAATTTGCAAAAGATGGTCAATGTAAATTCAAGACGCTCAAGTTTTGGTCCAACTCATACAGCCAATTTTCAGTAATTTGTACATGAAACGCCTACACCAACACTCATGGATAGAAAGGCTGGAGTTAAGCTTCAAGTAGACTGGTGTGGAAAGACAGATGTCTGGGCTGCACCACACCTCTGGAATAAACTTCCCATGGCCATCCGTTCAATCCAAAATCTCATTGGTTTCAAAAAGGCTCTTAAAACTCACTTATACACTCAATAATTCCATTAGTAATGTTTTGTTTTTGTTTTTAGTGCCTGTTTTGCCTGTTAATGCCTGTTTTTGTTGTTATAACTATATGTTTTTTTACAAGTATAACTTTATTTATAAGTACACAACTAAGTTTATGTATAAGTATATGCTGTATTTTGTTTTCCATTGTAAAGTGCTTGTGAACTGGCATATTTTGTTCTGAAATGAGCTCTTAAAAAATATGGTATATAATGATAATAATAATAATAATAATAATAATAATAATAATAATAATAATAACAAAAAAACAACAATAACAACAACAACAACAAATAACAACAATAACAATAACAACAACAACAACAACAATAACAACAATAATAAGCAATAATAACAACAACAACAACAACAACAACAACAACAACAACAACAACAACAACAACAACAACAACAACAACAACAACAACAACAATAACAATAACAATAATAATAACAATAATAATAATAATAATAATAATAATAATAATAATAATAATAATAATAATAATAATAATAATAATAATAATAATAATAATAATAATAATAATAATAATGATAATAATAATGATAATAATAATAATAATGATAATAATAATAATAAAAACAATAATGATAATACTAATAATAATAATGATAATAATAATAATAATAATAATAATAATAATAATAATAATAATAATAATAATAATAATAATAATAATAATAATAATAATAATAATAATAATAATAATAATAATAATAATAATAATAATAATAATAATAATAATAATATTTTTTTACTCCGTTTATTGACATCTTCAACAACAACAATAACAATTCATACATTTGTAAAAGAAACCTCACATAACAAATAATAACTAATATTTGATAACTTTTTAACATAAGTGAGAGCAGATAATGATATAATGTACAATACAATCAATTGAAAATAATGAGTAAAGCACATCTGTGTATTCTGCAATTTCATAGAGTGATAAGTGAATGAAAGAAAAATAAATCGATAAAAACACAACTAGGCGAAAAATTAGCAAAAGCTAGCTAAGCAAAATACACAGACGTACCTTGCCTCCTTCCATTCACAAAAAAAAAAAAAAAAAAAATCCATTAACGGGGGTTAAGGAATAAGTAACACAATATGACGCAATGAGACGCAATGAATATCAACCGTCAGAGAATGTGAACAGTACAAAATATATATATATATATATATATATATAAAGTTAAACAAAGCAAACAAATTTACAGTGTCAAAATAGAGAATTTTTGGGTTGAGATACATAATAGCCTTAACCACATACAAAAGGAGTAAATTGAGTATAGAATAGATGCAAGTATAAGTGCAAAGAATGCAGTAGTTTAGTCTACATACTAGTGTTACTTAAAGAAATTATAAAGGGTGCTATTTGGGTTGCCATGACGATTGATATACCCGTCAACTTGAAGATTAAATAACAAAATGCGATGAAAATGATTAACTTGGGGTAAAACAGACTTACACCTGCAATTATGAATATAATTTTTAGCATGAATTAGGAAATAATTTAAAGGGGCTTTCAGATTATCTAGTTGTCCAAAGGATACAATGACTTTATTAAGAACAACGGGGTTTGAAATAATAAGCTTCACAGCATCACTCCAGAAACAAGTAACAAACGAGCAATCCCAAAAAGAGATGAGATAAAGTCTCATCTGAGGCATTACAAAATGTACACAAGGGTGAATCTAATAAACCTATCTTATTCAAAAAATAATTGGTACCTAGTATCCTGTGAATGAAACGGAATTGGAAATAATGAAGTTTAGAATTCTTAACAGCTTTAAAGG
>JAIGNY010004302.1:27500-50000 GCA_020152595.1 Chiridota heheva
TCCTCAATGCGGGGTCAATATGGTCACATATCCTGTTCAGTTGGACTTTATTATATACATTCGCTGCTATTGACTTCCGAGAAATCCCTCTGTTAGTTAGTTAGTTTAATAGATACTCATTATTATTACTTGTTGTTTTTATCAAGGTACTAACCAAACCTTGCAAATATTTGGCAAGGTTAAACTTTACCACGTTCAATCATTTAAGTAATTGACATAAATATCAGTAACTTCATGGTCATTTTCAACAACAAATAAACCACAAAGATACAGAAAATGGGATTTTAATAATGAATGCTCGAGAATCCTAAATAAATAGATAAGAACTTATGGTCCACACAAATGATCAAATTCATCATTTTCAAACCATGATTACAAAATTCACAAGTTGACATTTGTTCTACACAAGAAACACTGAATGATTCCGCAGTTGATACCCTTTCAAAAGTAATTTATAATCTTGGAATTCTTACGTGGTAAAATGTTCATTGTATCATTTTTGTCCAGGTTTTCCTTCTTTCGAGCTGTGGTCTATTTTGCTATTTTTCCAGCTGTTAATGTCTGGAAAAGCAACAGTAAAAAAAAAAAAAATATTGAAATTATAATGACTATCCATTACAAAATTAATTTCAATAATTTTAATTGGCTGATAAGACCTATGTAAACGGCAGCAATAAAGGTTACAATACGCAATGGAGTTGAAACTATATAATAGTAACATCAAAGAATTCAAAGAACAAAAAGTGCATTCAATGTAAAAGAATGTACCTTGAAGTGATTCTTCTGAGTGTCATGCTTTGCCACATTCACAAAAGTAACAAACAGGACCAACATCTTGCCATTTTGAATTAGCCTCCTTATAGATTGTTGACTCCACACCAGAATGAACAGTGGCCTCACATCCTGATTCATGTCGATCTTTCGATACAGACAAAGCAGGATTGGTTGAGCAGGAGCCACTAGTGTCTTCATTATAGTACAATTGGGAATATATACAAAATAACAGAGGACACGTTATACGGGGGGGTCTAGTACAACTGTCTACTAATCAATACTGTCAGTACATATTGTATATCTCCATCCATCAACTTCATTGGCGAGGGGATAACAAGAGAGAAATGCTTCATATGCATTCCAAAAAAAGAAAAATTGTTAGGCAACATTAAAGCAAAATTATGGGAAACAATATTGCTTAATGTATCTAGACATGACTAGACATCGCAAACAATACAAATCCCCTGGTCACTGATAACGCACCTTCTACCCTCTGTGCCACTTGCTATCACAATATCTGTTCCATATACCATCCCACACCCTATTTACTTTACATAAATTTACCCCTGAAATCCAGATCTGCCATCTAAAATCCAAATAACACCCACACATACCATTCCACCCTGCCATGGGAATGTTTTTCTATCCTGCCCCACATACCAGTGCACCCTGCCCCACATGCCACCCACCCTGTCCTACATACAATCCCACGTGCATGCAATCCCACTCTGTCCCCACAACACCCCACCCTTTCCTACATGACATCCCACCCTGTCCACATGACATCCCACCTTCATACCAATTAATTGGAACAAACAAAGAATTCCTCCAAGGCACTTAATCTATAATTCTGTTGAGGTGTGCAGATCTTCTTCAATTTTTCTTTTATGCTAGACAAATATTCTGATAACTATTTATGTCAGGAATGTCATTATCATAACATTTCAAGGAAGTTGTTCAGAACATGTATGCTTCCCATCTCTAACTGAGATCTCTTTGCACATACCTGTAGGCCTTGGCGAAGATGGAAGACCTCTTCCTAAATTTGTTTGACCACCATCTGATTTTAAATATGCTTTTTCTGTCAGTTCTAAATGACCCGAGGTAGATGATGGACGTGCATCCATATAATCAGTTGAGTAACCTGCATCTGAAAAATACCAAATGCAATTCAACATTGACAGCTCGAAAGTAAAAGGTGGTACAACTCAGGCTATATCAAAAATTCCACTCTCTGCCCAGATGACACAGTCGTCTTTTAATCACTTACACCGAATGTGCAGCCATGAAGATTTAAGATGAAATCTTGCAATTTCAAGCTGCATGAATTTGGAAATTATATACTCCAGCTTGAAGGCACTCCACGAAATGCATACAGGTTTTCGCTGATCAGATTTGATCAATTTCCTATTTAAAGACAGATTTGAATGTACTGTATGGACATTGCCGGTTACATTCGGTAGAGGTGGCATTGTGGGAGGATCTACTGATCCCAAAATCGATGAGTGTGCCTTCCAAGTCTTGTTTAAATAAATAATTGGTAAGAAAGATAGAGTTACATGAGAAATTGTGAGCTCAGAAACCTTATTGTGATTTATTTTGTATATTATCTGAAAATGTTTTACTACCTAATATAATTGACAATAATTTTCATTTCTCCTTCCTATGGCATGTTCTTCACCGTAGAAACTAACATACATAGTTTGGAGTTTTGCTTTGAATATACATTGACGGAGAAGTACAAATCATTGCATCACAAATTTCAATTAAGATGCAAATGCCCCGAAGTGGGGATTGCATCTCCTTTTAATTATTGAAGATAAGAAAGGAGACCTGATAAACTGCCAACATAAAACCATGACTAGGATAGAAGATTAATGACCATTTGAATAATTTTGTTTTCAAACTAGATTGAAAGGAGGTCGTTGAAAGTTACATGCCAGTTGCAGTGTGGTCACACTCAATTCATCAGACCAGTCACCTTCACTTGCTCCATTCTTTACTCTAACCTGAAAGAAAATACAAATCTAAAATATGGACAACCCAAATGAAGACACAAAGGTACAGTAATTATGCGGATAACAAAATAAAACCATTCAACATTGAGATGCAAATATGTATTGTTTCAATTTTAAACTCCTTAAAGACAACTTTTGTAAGAATGAAAAGAGTATAAACTTTCTACACAAAGAAATTACTTGTAGGTAAAGCAGCCTAAAGTAGTGTTGTCATCTGAGAATGCCCATATAAATGACAAAAAGCACAAATGTACCTGTATGGCATACAAGGTCTGTGCCATAAGTGGTGCTATTTCATGCTGAATTGTCACTTCTCCACCAAAGCTTGAAGACCTCATCCCCTGGGCTTCCATCATCCTCCACTGAACTGAATAAATGATACCATTGCCAAATTCATTAAAGGGTTCATACAATTCCAGAGTTATATTGATTGAATAAAAGGTAGCAGCTTCCATCATCACCATTGAAGCAGGAGGAACTAAAACACAACAAAACAAAAGTGTTAGAAATATACAAAAACACTTTCTTGCCAAAACATGTATATACGCATATTGATTGGCTTAATATTTCATCCGATGGGAAGCTTTTCAACCTTGCACGTCTCAGGGCAAAGACTAAGGTTCGACATGTCCTGCTTCGTGAAAAGCTATTTGCTAATGACGCTGCTTTGGTTTCCCACTCTTAGGCAGGACTACATCGCAACATCAATCGCTTTGCGTCAGCTTTTCTCATTTTGATCTCATTTTGGCCTCATCATCAGCTTGAAGAAAACTCAAGTTGTGGGCCAGGATGTCAGCAATGCCCCCAACATACGCAATGGGAAGTACACCCTAGAGGTTGTCGAGGATTTTGTCTAACTTGGCTATACAATATCTATAAACCTCTCACTCAACTCAGAACTCGACAACAGGATCGGGAAGGCAGCTTCCGCCATGGCAAGACTATCCAAAAGAGTCTGGGATAACAACAACTCAACTTCAATATAAAAAAAAAAATCAATCTACAGAAGCTGTGTACTGCGCACCTACTCTATGACAGCGAGTCATGGACAGCTTATGCTAGACAGGAGAGTCGCCTTAATAGCTTTCACCTCCCTTGCTTCCGGTGCATTTTAGACATCTCCTGGAAGGACCACATCACCAACTAGGAGGTCCTTGAGCAGGCGGGAATACCTAGTCTATTTGCTCTGTTGTCCCAGAGACGGCTACACTGGCTTGGCCACGTTCGTGACATGGAGGATGGACGCATCTCGAAGGATATACTTTACAGCAAGCTCTCTTCAGGCTTCAGATCGGTTGGGTGACCATTACTGCGCTTTAAAGATGTCTGCAAGAGAGACATGAAGTCAGCCGACATTGACACATATAACTGGGAAGCAGTTGCCTTTGACCATACAAAGTGGAGACGCACTATCCATACAGGATTAAAGAGGGCGGAGACAAAGAGAGAAGAGCTGTGGAGGCAGAAGAGGGACGTAAGAAAGCGAGAGCTATCACAATAGCTCCACTGCCTACAGCCTTCAAGTGCAGCAACTTCTACAAAGACTGCCATTCCAGAATTGGACTTTACAGTCATAGCCGTCGCTGCTGAACAATCTTTTCTTTTTACCAAAGCGAGGCGAAGTCCATTGTCTTCCGAGACAGACGGAACCGATTGAATATTTTATCAGCAAAACTTACTCTTGCAAATCACATGGATTTCTGCTAAAGCTTAGGGTTCCTTTGTTAAACCTGATCTACCTAGTAAGTCTCTCCCGTTTTATGAATATGGACGTATAGAGGCAACATTGGCCAACTTCCTTAGTTTGCTTTCTACTAAATAATACTGTGTTCTTATATATCGTTATATCCATGTAAGTTGCATGCTCAAAGCGCTTAAGAATTGAACGAGATAGCTGCCAACAAACTTAGCAGAAGCATGTACTACTATCCTTCTACTACCCAATATTGACCAATTTACAGTGTTTTTAAATCTCGAGCATTCACATGCAGTCTATCGCCAAACTCGAGTTAATGAGGTGTTTGAAATGTTCTTATCAGAAGCCCCTTTTCTGCATCATACCAAGTATTGATACCAAAACCAGATCGCATGGAAACATTAAGAAGGGGTAAAATAAATACAAAGAGTGCAATCATCATCAAATTATGTGTTTAATCGTGTCCAGTCTGCCAGTGATTGTAGTGTGGGTCTACTCTCGCTTGGTGCTCAGCTTAAGGATCGGAGCAGAGTAATTAATAGTACAGGTTTGTGCGCCGTGTGTTGCAGCAGCATTGAGCCTGAAGTTTCCATTGTAAAGCGCTTTGAATATGCATTCTTGCTTAGAAAAACCAAGTATTATCATTATGAAGTTGCAACAGCAGTAAGAAATTTCTAAATTTAACACGAGTAATGAAAATATTATAAATGTTGTAAACAGATTTGCAATTTCACAACTTTTTCAACGTACAGTTATGTTTAATCCTCAATTCTCAACTTTTTCGGGTAGAAAAAACAATCTCAGGTGTTGAATCTTTTAACTTGGCCATGCCAATTGTGAGTACAGTTTGTTTTATCCATATGTAAATATTAGCACAATCTTTCCATATAATTCAAAAATATTGATACACAACTTGTAACTCTTTAATAATCATTGAACCATCATTACCAGATAAAACAAAATTAGAATGATTTCTTTGCATGTGTTCAGTCTTGACCCTGAGGCCTATACATTCTCTGCGAGGAATACGTTCTCTTAAAAGGTGATACAATATGCTTTAAATATTAGGGCGCTGAAATCTAATTTCCACAAGAAATAAAGGAAATTAGTTGTTGTAAGTGTTAATTTACAAAAAAACACTTCTCTTAGCAGTAGTTTTGCTTTTGAATTATGTTATAATTTGTCAGCGAGCTTGATATCAAATGCATTAACCAGCTTTTGCCAATTGAAATAAACACTACCAAAGAAAAACTTTTTGAATTGAAATAAACATGTAACTACTGAGCCATGTGGATGTAAATGGTAGAATTAAAGTTTAAGTGTACTAATATTTAACTTATTTGGAACACATGATGACAATATAAAAGCCATTTCATTCATATGAAGATTTAAAAATAAAAATAAGACCACGATCTTTGAGTTGAAGCATATTATATGTGTTCTGAAAATTTCTTGCTAGCCTTAAGTGTGTAAATATTAATGGTTGGAAACCTTTGAAATGGAGCTTCCTTCAGGGTTCTGACTTTTGACCTAAGAAAAGTACATCTGTCTGTTTGAAATTGAACAAAGATGGATGTTACTACCTTTGTAAAGATTTGACAACATCAAAGATGGGAACAACATAAACCAGCGGTGTCCAGACCGTACTTATTTGAGTACAATGGCGTGCTCTGTTTCTTTTTATTTCAAACAGCTGAGCACTTTGTGTTGGGCTTAAATGATGAGTGGGAACTACACAACTTAAATTATTTTTTCCTCCCCAGTTCAGCCCATTGGTAATTTGTGCTGCATGTACGTTTTTTTGTCTATAATTGTCACATCTTTGTGTATTTTACCCTCTATTGCTGGTTCTACTGGATACTTGGCCGTAAGTTCTGTAAAATGTTTAGGGTCAGAACACAGGGAGATTTGTGGTAGGGCTCCTTGTAGGGAGTGCGGCATCACAAAAATTGAACATACGTTCCTACCAGCCCTTTAAACTACCATAAAGTACAATAAAAAGAGCAAGTAAATTTAGTTGAAGGTTGTAAAGGTTGTAAATCGTGTGGATTAGACGTCAACACTTTTATTTTTTGACTGGGTTTGGGGAAGTTTGGATAAATCAAGGTGTTGGCATTGATACAATTTTCATGAATCATTTCAGATCAAGAGTTATTGATATTAATATGCAAGATTGGAAAAGCAATCTAATTTATATGAATCGACTTTGCAGCTACAATTTGTTTAATATGGATTATTTTGTCGAAACATTTATTTTCCTTTACGTAAAGTTATTGCTGGAAAAGTTAAATTTTAAATATTTAAAAAATGGCTTTTCAAAAGCTTCAAGCCATATTTGAAGTGTCGAATTGCAATCCTCGTATAAACCTTGATCATTTAAACTATTTTATTTTTGATCATTTTAAACTCCCTTCTCCAGTTCTCAAAAGGCTCAAGCTATAAGTTGCAATATGTCAATGCTGACTCTTGTCTAAATACTAATGTGTAACTGTCAAGTTTTCATATGAAAATGACCGCATATATAGGCCGGATACAATAAACAAGACATGATCAATATTCCTTCTTGATTTTGATGTTTTTACATGTTCTATGCCGTCACACTATATGCTGTAAAACACATTAAACTCATCCGTTTTCTTTTGTACATGTTTCTGAAAAATACTGCTGGATAATTTTGCGCAGAAAAAATCTCTCTCAAATTTGAATAGTCATTTCCTTTCTTTTCTAATAACTTTAAACAATCTTGACAAGAATCAAATAGGTCTCTTTTTAAATATACTTTCTGTATTAAAGAGAAATTCCTGTTCTGAATATCAGATACGTACAATTTATATTCTGAATCAACATTGGATGGTCCCCACTTTTGCTGATGATTGAGAAGCGATTGAGTGCCCCACTCACACAAAGTTTTGACAATTTTGAATTTGTGGATGTGAAAAATATTTACATTCTGGGGATTAACTTTCATGAAGATAATTGTTGTTAAGCGTGCGACTGGAAATTTTACATAATTGAACACTAAAAAATGGTCCATGCTGGTTTTAGAAACCTCGTCCCATGCACTAAACCAAACTTTCAGGATTGTACGATTTTCGAAACAAAAAATACTTTCCTCAAATGGAAATATTTGCAGAGATTGATGTTGGTAAAGTGTGAAGAATTTAATCCAGTCTTTCTCGGTCATAGACGAAACAGACGTTAAGCTTTTCTTTAAAAGTCTTAAACCATTGACGTTCTCATAACCATAGTAAGGATTTCTTGATTGTCGCATATTACCGCCATGTCCAATATTTACCACAGACCCGATAAAATATCCACTAATAAATCGTAAATGAAACCTTCAATTTTCTTATGGTGTTCAATTGCAAGTAAACTTAATTTAGTTGCGCACTCATGTTTAACTTTGTCACAGGGAGAACAGTTTATAAACAAATATATTTTGACCCTGTTCGGTTGGTTGAATTTGGCATGATTGAAACAGTTTCTCGGCAGGCAAACGTGTATCTCTCTTACGAGTTATTCTTCAGCATGGTCGCCATCTTGATTCTCTTTTGTTGACTCTTGACTCAAGTAAATAGCTCTCCATAGATGATTGGGTGCAAGATGAACTACGCAGAAAAGAAACCCTTTCTGTATTTTCTTTTTCCCAGTCTTTATGAATTCGTCGAACTCTTCATCTTTAAATCGAGCAGACTCATGTTGATGTACGCAAAAGTGTTTCGGAGCATCGCTTTGATTATTTTTGACATTTACTAAATTAAGCGTTGCCATTTTCATACTGCTTTAAATCCGCGGAAGTGCTGAAGATTTCATTCTATCTGCGTAATTGTAGCTCTGTTTCTGACATATATGCGCAGGACGACTGTGGGTTGTAGACTAAAATCAAAGAACAATAATGATTTCCAAAATGAAGTAAAGTAATCTGCTCTCACAATTTCAAACAAATTCTTTTTAAACAAATTCTTTCAAAGAAATTCTTTCTCTGAATTATAACATGACTTTAGCCAGGGCGTATTCAACGCCCCATCACAAGAGACTCAAACACACATATTATTTGCAGGAGCAGATTCGGGAGATGTATTGGGTGTAAAGGTACCCCTCTCCCGCACTAAAACATCGTGACTGCCTATTTATGCAAACAAACAACAGTGATATGAATTTAAATATGTCACATACTCACCACCCTCTTCTCTTTTCATGGATTCGCCTTGATATTTAACAGTATATTTTACACTTTTTTTCACAGGGATCAGAGTGCCCCCAAAATAATGGTTCGTTCAAAAAAACCTTCGAAAAAGGCGTTTCGCCGTTATGACCTGCGATTTATAGCTAAAATTGTACACGGTGCAAAGACATCTACAGTTTTGAATTTTTCTTGAAACGACTGTTGGTACTTAGTAGCCTAAACCTTCCCTTACTGGGTGACATACTTTCCACATAAGGTACCCTTTTAATACCTGGAATGTATGTTACAAACACTTCTACAAAAAGATTGAAGAAATCACCATGTAGTTCGTATACAGAAAAGTACGTTATTCTCATTCACCTAACGTCAGTTGACTATGATTTATCCGTCGTATCACACAGTCATACGAATGCAGCTAAGCGATTCATTTTTGCTGCTAAAAATGAAAGAAATTACTTAGTAAAACCTACATCTTTCATCTATTGAGTTTTTCTATTGTGGAAACATAAATGAACCTATTTAACCTACAATTAATCCCGATTTATCAAGGATTAATCATATTATCTGTATGTAATCCGTTTCAGCTCGTGCATCACTCCATCCAACCTATACTCTATGGTTAATCCTTCCCAACGCATGGTGAACAATAGGTTAACCGGAAATTATTAGATTTTGGCTTATTGGTTTAATGTTGTAACTCCTTATTCTGCTACATCACGGGCATCTATAAAGCATCACCTAACTTTAAAATGATTGTGATTTCACTAAGCCTGAATTAAAATAAAAAAGGAAAAAGGTCATAAGTGATCGTTCCAGTAAACACAAAGGCAAAGATTTTTCACATCAGTTATAAGCTTCATAACGATATACACTCTTAGAAATACGAGTTCTAGAGAAGAAATGTTTCTAAATACGGGACAAAGTAAGAATCCTTGTTTTTCTAAGTAACTCTTAAAAATAATCCTTGAAGAACCCGAGAAGGTTTCAAATACGGACAAGCTAGAACCTATTCATCTAAGAGTATAACATGTATTACTATGTTGTATAAACAGGTTGACTGTTATTATACGATCACTTAAACAATCAAAGCGTAAATCGAAAATAAAATTCATTGTAAAATGTATGTCTACACCAGGACAAACATACGAATGTGATGTGATGTGCTTACTTTAACTATACGATTTGGTACGCAATGCCAATGCAAAAAGAATCTGCAATTCTTGAATCAAATGATGTTTTACCACGATGTTAGAACTTCCGAGTGGTATTCCAACAGTCCAAGCAATTCATATGCTGTAGAATACTTACCTCAAAAGGCTGCACTGAAGTATTCAAGGATCTTGTTCCTGATTTTTGGTAGCATGATTACCTTTTCTTTTCTAAAAACCGTATTTTCTTACATTTACCTTGTATATCACACGTAAGTGGTTCAATACGACTTCGCAATAAACTAGTGTGTTGAGCTAGCAAGAAGTGGCTGATTGGTTTAGTTGTGAGCTGGGTCGTTCGCAATTGCCGTTTGGTAGTGCATTTAATAAAAACTATTGCGACATAACCAGTGGTACTTTTTTATATGAAAATACGAAGTAAACATGTTTCAATCATGTCAATTGGTCAAAGTGATGTTTCCTGTATATATTATTTCCTTGCATCTTGTCGCAAGGAAATTATTGCTCGGTTAATTTATAATCAGATAGAGTTTAGATACCAAGAATAGTCACCACTTAAGTAGACTGAACGTTTACAATATTAGTATTTACTTCATTCATTACAGGCTGAGCATGGCTGCGATCAAAGGACATGTTTTGCACAAATATTGAATTTTTTGCGTCTATATATCATTATAGTTATCTCTATGCATTATTGAATGCATTTATCAATTGATAAACTAGGTCTCTGCAATATCACTATTGCAAATGATCCCAAAATACATGGTATGCATGTACATTTTGTTATCAGGATAAAGGTTCAACTAATATAAACATCGAATACACTCGAAATATCATGTTTGCATAGAGGTGTAAAACAAACAAAGGTATATTAAAGTAATGTTAATAAAGCATTATATTATAAAATTAAAAGGGGTTGCCAAATTCTGGAAATATTTTCCTAAATCAAAAATGAGGTGAAGCACCTTGTGTGGTACGAGTGTGACCCCAAACTGGTGAGCTACCGCGTTTCCACGAAATGAGAGAGCAAGCATCTTGTTAACTGACGTTTGAAAGAAAGCAAGGAACTGTATTCTTGAGAGCTTGATGACGAATGGTATACCTCTTTGTATGGAAATTTCTTAAAAGAGATTGGACCCGATGAGGAAAAGAGCCTCTTTTGTATGCCTATATTACTCACTTACCTAAATATTCACCGTCCTTGGAAATTTTCAAGAGGTAAGTGTCCAATAAAGAAACAAAGTGCTTAAGATACTAAACGGTAAACGTTCATCAAGGTAACCATTAAAATAAAATGTTTCTCTATTTTCCAAGTGCTTACTTACTCTATTATAATAATATTTCAGATGTCATGGTACGATTTAGGATGGAAGGAGTCCATCTACCTAATAATATAAATCTTTTATAACTGACAACAATTGTGAAGTTATGTCACGTTTGGCCTCTTGCGTTTTGATATCATACCATCAATGGATAGATGGTAACAACTTCAGCTTGCCTGGAAGAAAATATATCACAAATCGTAATAGTAAAACTAAACACTTCATCAAAAACTGTTAAAATTGACACTTTTATCAGCTTACAGCATTTTGAATTTACAGGCCTTATTATGATCAATTATGTAAATTTGTATGTAGAGGGTCCTGTTTTCAATTAACAAGAGTGAAAGATGGCTACCTGAGGATTAAAGATTAACGTACTTTATCTATCTATTGGTCTGATGGAAATTTCTACCCTTTCCATAACGTTTTGATCTTTAAAAGATGTTTCCATATAGATGTTGTTTTAAAATTAACACTTTTTGATCAATATTAATATACATTAATGGCTCTTATAAAATTCATATGGAGTATTTGGATTGTTATGACCCGTGCATTAATTACCGTTAATGCACGACCATTATTATTTGGTTTATTTCATTATTAAAGCAGGTAATCTTTTAATAAAGCGATAAAGTATATGTAAACATTTCTCGCTTTTCATTCTTTTTAGTTGTTTTTATGCATTTAAAAAAAATCTAACACAAAAAAGGGTATAAGAAGAGGAATGAGAGTTGAACACACAATTACAATGACGGGGTCGTCGCCTGCGTGTTCGGTTATGATAGTACAAATGCTATCACGAAACGCTTAATACGACCTGTACGGGATCACAGGTACGACGTACGGACAGACATAACATCGACAACCAAGTCAATGTCCACGGCCTTTGATAACCAGTTGTGGTGCACTGGCGTGAGAAGAGAAATGCTTTGGCATCGTATTTATATGCGTGTTTAATGCACGATTCAAGGACTTTGCAGTCAAATGACCCCCGTGCATTAAATACGCATATAAACACGCTGCCTCAACATTAATTTATAATTAATATGAGAACAAAGTCTTTAGATAATCATTTGTTTTAGAATCCATGAAAAGAAGAAATACTTAGCGATTTTTAGAAATGAGGTTTCTACCCGACTGTTATATCTCTTCCTAGCAAAACAGAAACATAAGTACTCTACTCGTGTTATTCAACAAATTACCTTCGAAAACCAAAGGTTTTAAATTGATACACCAATACTTTAATGCGTAAATTCTAAGTATAGGCTACACATTTTGATCTTAATAATAATGAGCAAAGACTGATTGAAGATACAAAATGTCGAAGTAAATTTTGTAAATTTACATCAGATATTTCAAATACTTTTGCTTAATTCTATATTGCATTGTTGTATGAAACTAGCACATGTTTCTGCTATTTTTCACGATAAGAAATACAGAAATATTTGCAAATATGGCTTTTTGGTTGCTCATATCAAATGAGTGTTGTTAATCCTTTTTTATTTTTGAACAACAACAGTTCCTGAGAAATCTTAATGAAAATTTATATATGTAATATATGCAAATTAGAATTAAAACAATAATAATGATAAGAAATGCATTTACATCAATCAAATTTAATTGAATAAAGTTCAGGTCATGGACAGGTGAACGTAAATAATCCCCTCCGTACTTCAGTATATGCTCTATCCAAAAACTTGCTTTTTCTCGCGGTGTCTGCGGACAATCTTGAAACATACTTGATGCTTTCTTCATATTTATTTCATAACTGAAAACAAAAAAGACCAAATTTGCAGGTGAAATTGTAAAGCTAAATCCATCCGAGCCATTAGGCTCATTAATCTGGTGTTTATCTCCGGTTTATATGGCGCAAGCGGATGAGAGTACATGACTCCCCTGGACAGGACGCCAGTCCATCGCAGATTAATTCCAGCAGGGCTGGTACTCATTTTACAGCTGAGTGGACTGAAGCAAGTAGAGTAAAGTGTCTTGCTCAAGGACATGATGCAGCGCTCACGACATCAATCGAATTCGGTACCTCTGGAATAAGAGCATGACTCCTTAACAACTGAGCCACAGCAACTCTATAGAAAACTCTATGTGAAATTGTGCTACCTTTTTTTATTTGTTTACATTATTCTTCCTTGTGTGAACTCGCTAATTTGTATTTTTTAAATGTAAATGAGCTTTGACGCCAAGCTATAGCACCGCGCTGACTACAACAACTACCAGTCTCGTGTGCCAAACACACAAATGTTTCTTCGGAAACAACAATCCAGAAAACTACATCACAATTTTGATAAACGGTGATCAATACACTCCGTAGGTAAATCAGGGTGTGTTGTTTGGAAGGGTTTGTCAGTTAATGCAGTTAAGCAGTTTTAGCTTATAGGGACGATTATTGGTGAATAAACTGCTACACTTTCCGTTAACGAAATTTTAGGCACAAGGTTCAAGGTTCAGTTTTTACCCATCTATCTCATTTCTACGGAAAACAAGAAGCCGCTCTGAAACACTTATTAAACGCAACGAATCCGTTGCAAATAGAACCCTTGATCTTACAATTATCAGATTATAGGACCTATAGACGGACGTATATGTAACCTTATTGTTGATGAGGCCACGGAAGTTTGTAAGCAATACGGTGCCTATTTTTTACCGTTGTCCGCCCTGTGTACCGTACAATGGGTGCTTTGCGGCTTTGTTTTGTAAGTGACTGCGTATTGGTGACGCATGGCAGCAACCAACCTTCTCGGCTTTGATTCAGTACATTTCTAATCATTTCCGGGAGGTCAATCGTTTAATGATTAATATACTATAGTCCATAAACCATATGAGATATTGGGTACTAAGAGAGGTACCAAACAACCTTTCTACTGGACTGGACATGGTATCTTGGACAATCCAGAGGAGAAAATATGTAAAGAATAGGAAGAATTAATTTGTATTAAGTATTGTGCTTAAACTGAAAACGAAAATTCCAGAGGTACCGGAATATGTTTTATGGTTCATCTAATGGGAAACAAATTAAACACGAAAAGCTATCAGGTGCAAATATGCAGCAAGCAGTTTTGGAAAGATAGTATACAGATTACAAGCTATCACAAAAGTATTCATGTTTCTTCTGGTACCTCACAAATACACGCGAATGACCAAAATTGGGGTATAGGCCCATGGATTACTAGTCAAGTATTTTTATTTTGCAAGAAGACGATGGTGAAAGATGGAGACGTTCAAGTTCAACATTCTTGCAGATTTGTGTAGAGATGGCTAGTAGCATATTTGTAGGCCCTAGCTACACCATAACATCGTATTATAAGTCTTTGTATATTCTCTTACTATAAGTTTGAAAGATTTCACATCTTAAAATTATTGGATTTTATTTGTTTCCTGCCAAGAATTATTGATATAAATAACCAGACTTGGAAAAGATAAATTACTTCTATGAATATTCTTTGCTTATATAATGAAATCAAAACGCATAATGAATTTGAATTTTACATTACGCTATCCAGTTCAACACATTACGCTCATTACTATCCAAGTTTTAATGTGCTTGTCTAAATCTAGGAATAAATTAAGGCCGTCGTAACAAAATTCCACGTGAAAATCGCACTTGCACATTTTGTAATATGCACAAATTCAAAGATGAGTTTCATTTTTTGCTCGAATGCCAATGCTTTTCTGAAATAAGATCATTGTATTATTCCAAAGTATTTTTATGTTAATCCATCACTTCAGCGATTCCATTTTATGTTACGCACAAATATCAAATCCCATTTATTTAATATATGTCATTTTTTAGAGAAGGCTTGGGTATTTCGAAGAGAAATTGGTTCCTATGATTAGTTGCATAATCTAATTTACCTTAATTATGTTGAAAATGTATGTATCATATGTTCTATTTTGTTGCTGTAAGCATCGCCATGTTGTAAATATAAAAAGGCTGGTGGCTTATCAAGTGATAAACTGAATTTAATTGAAATTAGCAGACAATTAAAACAAGATTAATAAAGATAGTGTGTTCAACGATCTGTGATGATTCAGCAACACTTGGGACAGTGGGAAGAATAAAAGATCTAGCGACTCCAAGTTTTTAATTAAATACGATATATTGCTTCGGAAACCCGAAGAAACCAGAGGGGAGAAGAAAAGTTGGTCGTCCTGGAACGACCTGGAGAAGGACAGTCGAGAAGGAGAGGAATGTGATGAGATAGAGCTCGTGGACAGAAGCCAGACAACTTGCAAATAACAGAGTCCAGTAGAGAGAGTACACTGCAGCCTTATGGGCCAGGAGGCCTGAAGAGACTATGTAGGTAAGTGTATTATTTCGATCTCGCTTTATACATTTATAAAGCTGTGGTAAAGATGGAATATAAAATATACAACTAGATTTACATAATGGATTCTTACCTAGGATTGTTTAAAACATCTTGAATAGTTTTCACAATTGCATCGCTTGTCAAGCCAAGAGGATGTATCTTTTTCCCTAGTCCCTTTTCAGTAACCCTCTGTGCAAGATCAGGCTGGTCTCCAATAAGGGGTATTATGATCACGGGTACAGCGTGGTATATAGCTTCATACAGACCATTGTTTCCTCCTTGGTACATCAACAATCGTGTCTGGTTGTGTCCTGGTGGAAATAAAAAGTTGCAAATGGTCACATAACGTGCTATTGAGTGATTAAAACAACTATTTGAAAGCTGGAAAGCCTTCACTTCTAGGAAGTTAAAGATGGAATTTCGTATCAAGAATGTTGTTTAGCACGTTACCAGTAAATCTGAAAATTACTAGGACTAGTGACGTCAGTTCGCAGCTATTATTGATTGGCTTATCCATATATATTTTGATCATTCATACACGTTTAATTGCATTGTATAATTATCTCCACATTAATACGATAGCTGGCTTTCAATTGGATAAAGATTCAATCATATGTTTATCCATGTAACAGCAGACATTTGTTAATGGGATATTAATTGCAGAAAAATATGAAATCTAGCCCCTTTTCTGGCAAAGAAAATCCTGAAAGTAATCAAGGCTATTAACAAATGGCCAATGGTATCTCGTTTCTCGTTATCTTTTATTTTGTCTGCATATATATATATATATATATATATATATATATATATATATATATATATATATATATATATATATATATATATATATATATATCATTATGCTAAATGATTATTGACCTTTTATCGGCAAAAGTTTGAAGGATTGGTTTAGTGGTCATACAAGTGTTATCTTATATGAAAAGGAACACAAATGGTGAGCAGGTGACGATTGTTAGAAAACTGTATCTATCAAGGTGAATTTTTCGATTATATGTAAATTTATAAATTTATAATTACGTAAACGTATAAATATGCGTATAGATACTGAAAACACACTATTTGTGTTATCATGTCCACACTTTCCTTCAAAGGTTTTATGTACTTTATTGAAATAAATTGTGATCTTTTGTGACATATACTCATTTCATATGTCATCAGGGTGCTAAAAACGGACAAGTAAAGTAAATGTAATTTACTACCTGAAGACGATTAAAAATGAGTGAAAATGTTACAATAATAATAAACAAATACACAATGCTTACAAAAGTGTGGTATTGTGCTTTTGCAGTATTCTTGCAACGGCAGACATTTTTAAACAATTAAGTTTTAATCATTTTTGACATGTTTGGTCACTGAATTTAGTAATCCTTTCTCAAATATTATCACAACCTTACCAAGTAGATCATTTTGAGGTAGCCACGCCATGGTTCTCACATTAGAACTCAGCCCGCTAGGAGCATGCTCCGCCTTCCACTGCCATAGAATCTTCTGCGGAAGTTTCGAAAATGCCTTGGCGAAAACACTTATAAGTTCTTGTGGCATATGGGTCACATAGGTACCCAACGAAAATATAATGACGCCATGTTTTCCCGACGATTGCACGAAATCTTCTAGATCCTGAAAGTATAAATAATGCAAAAATAGGCATCGATACTTTAGAAGAAAGCTTAATTTTAGGATTCCTTTACACGATGTAAACATTTTAAGATATAATTTATAACTCTCCACAAATACCATGAATTCTAAATAATTTTCCTCTCGATTTTAAGACAATTGCAAGATGCATTAATTGATTGAGATTTTTATCTTTAGACTTGCATCTTTCTACATTGGAGAACAAAAATTGTTTTTTGCTCTTAGAAAATCATCTTTTGTGGAATCGAAAGGTAAGAAATATTTTGTGATGCTTAGAATTAAGGTTTTTGCCGACTGATTAATGAAACTTGTTTTCCACAATTCGAATTAATGAATTTAAGCAGTTAAGTATCTTTAATATAGAGGATGTTTGACTGGAAGAATTTTAAATAAAACAGATCAGTAATACAAGTGTTTTAGTAATTGAAGAAATCACGCAGAGTTTGATTGGAAATAGCTTTCAACGATCATAGCGCTGAGATATTAGCATAAAACAGTTTCTAGCATCTCGATTTTTGCTATGAATGCTGTTCATCCTACCAAAAACTGTGCTTTTGAATCAAACCTTTCCTACAAAAAAAAAGTGCCCGGAAATACGCCCTACTATCTCCAGACCAGCGCATTGGTACATCCTGGCGGTAATTAAACTAAAAGATCCCTTTTAGCTTTTAATCACTCCGCATTATTGTATTGCATGAAATAAAACTTTTAAACCAAAACAATAATGTCAAATCATCAGACAAGGTAGGTAAGCTAAGCTCAAAAATTAACCAATAAAACCAACAGAACATATAGTGTATATACAAGCTTTTCGCAAACGGCATTCTGTAGTTTGAACTAGAAAACTTTGACATCTTCTGATCAAAATGTTTGTTTACCTTATAATTTGAACAATGGTTGGAATACAAACACTATTTTAAGCAAAGTGTGTTATGTTTGTAGAGCACAACAGTATTTTGAGTGAATATACATTTGTTTATAAAGTCAAATATTTGTTTTCAAATATTTATTTATAAAATAAATATTTTCTTTTACTGATTAAAATCTAAAAGTTCAGCAACTGAATTTCATTAAAGTTTTGTGGAACTTAGACTTCCAAGAATAACGATAATGAAAGATAGACAAAATCAATTTAAACTGTTTGTTTGTTCGTAGGACTATAAAACGAGTAATTTTTGTGTAGGGTTATAATCATTAGTACCTACCGTTGGTAAGGGACTTGATGGTTCAGTTGTGAGACCTCCAATTACAATGACATGTGGCATCAGAGGTACTGGAATATCAATGATTGGGTCGGACGCAATCAGCCACAAGAGACTCTCTTTCATAACACTTTTGACTCTAAAGTAGCTCAATTTCTCCCCGAAAGCAGTTTCTAAATCTTTATATGGCGCATCGATGAAGAAATGGACCAGTAGGTCATTCATAATGTAGCATAAGGTGTTCTGCAAACGTTCCATAAACCTCATTTTGATTGGAAACCCATAATTCATTTCTGGTATCCAAGATGGATTTGTTGGGTTTCCCAACTGTCTGCCGTATGCGGCTAAGAATGCGTGGGGTGAAAAGGCAATATGGGGTGCTCCAATATAAGCCGCTACTATTGCTGAGCATGGCCATAATGGATCATATACTGTTAGGTCAAAGTCTGATTCTCGCAATCGGGTCAAGAGGTCACCATCGTTAAACACAGCTTCACAATCTTTGACAGTGTCTTCTACCATCATTGCCATGTTTTTAATGGCGTATTCAAACGTTTTACCTTCAAATGCTGCCGCCGATAATCCATCCATTTTATGAATCACACGGTCCACTGGAATTGTATGGTTGAATATTTCAAACTTAAACTTTTTTGAATATCTTTCATCTAAAGCTCGATTCTGGTATGCATTACTAAGCAGAAATGTTACATTGTGACCATGAATAGTAAGTTCCTCTCCGATGCAGGCACCTGAAAAGAAATGGCTACCCTCACCAAGTCCGTTAAAGAAAAGTATTTTTGCACTCTGTGTCGATCCCGACAGGAGGACAAGAATTAAAGAAAAGGAGAAGCAGTTGGAACGCTCCATGTTTTACTACTACTACAATACTGACACACACACACACACACACCATGTATGATATCATATTAAGCGCAATAGAACATGTTGTCATACGTGCGTAATTCTGCACATTGTACCATGAGATTGTCATTTGTTAACTATCCTTTGTTTATAATATCACGTGCTATGTAAACATATGATTTACCATATTGATACTAAATATGACCTCCATTTAAATTGCGTGCGACTGACACACAACATGTATGTTGTATGACAAGTTTTTAAGGTCTGCGGACATGCCTGAAGCAATTTCTGTAACTTATAGTTTTGAAAAAGTATTGATTTTTTTTTTTTTTTTTAAACACTTGTTTTTCAAGATATGGCTGATCAAAGCTGCTTTTACTTTTTGATTTGTAATATGCAAAATTTGTGATATATGAATGGGCGAAGAGCTCAAATCTTTTTGTAATTTTTTAAAACCTTAGTCACTGAAAATCATGGGAAAGTCTATTCATTTGCTACTAGACTCTGATTGGGGCTATCTAAAAGGACTCAAAAACTTTTGGACAAAATTTGCTGCACCACTTCATAGAATTATGGCAGACACGACTTGTAAGGGATTGCAAAAGAAAATACCAAGGTCACCCTGTAATATATCGCAAAATTTGCATAAACTATGCAAATCAATGCCTGATATCTAAAAATGCAGTAAAATGGTCAATGTTTACCGATTTTGAAGAATGTTTTGCTTACTATGAAGAATTTGAGCTAATGTGGCCTTTCCACGTATAATTCAAGTGGGTTTTATATGTAGAGTGCAGGCTGTGAAGCGAAATATGATGTGAATGTCACAAGTTTAATGTGTTATCACGTTTGTGTGTATTTCTTTTTACACTTGTCTGTGCGTAGGATTGCAAATCATTTGGGTGCTCAATTTGTACGGAAATGTCGAAACACCTTTTCCAGTTTTTCCAATCAAGTAAGCTAAAGGTTAAGTTAGTTTAAATCACACAAATTTAGCCCAAAGACATGTAAACTTGTTTGGGGGAGTGAGGGAGCAAAGGATTCTCACCTGAGGAAATGTATTCTTACCCACTTAGTGCTTTAAATCAATTATAAACGTGATGATCAGATAATTTAGGAATTTCAAATCTCTTCTTCATTAAAAGCATTCCTTAAAAAAGTTCAA
Source organism: Chiridota heheva (assembly GCA_020152595.1). Classification (NCBI taxonomy): domain Eukaryota; kingdom Metazoa; phylum Echinodermata; class Holothuroidea; order Apodida; family Chiridotidae; genus Chiridota; species Chiridota heheva. The sequence continues at coordinate 47,875 of JAIGNY010004302.1, forward strand.
TACGGTACACGGTTGGTTGTTGGGAAAATTTATGGTAGGCCTACTTACAGCTCCTTAATATTAGTTATTTTGAAACATGACACCAGTCCTTTTTGGATTAAATTATCCCGCGAGATAAACATGATTCATGAATAAAAAGTTTGTATCGTTGACATTTTCTATGTTCGCTTGAACATTGTTACGAGAAATTTGGCTTTAATGTGGTTTTCGATAATCCCGAAGCTGAACTTTTCCTCCTCCGAATGTACAGATGTACATGACAAGATCAGCAGACACGGACAACTGCTTTTATACTGAGCTGTTCCATTGCTTCCTGGTTACCATGTACACAATCGTTATGAACACAATCGTCTCAAAGTTATCAACAGAGCACACAATATTTATCGAAATAATTGACATACGTCGGTAAGGGTATACTATTCAATCTACTATATAGACTTTTGCGATGAATATTTATATATATTAAAAATCCAGCCAGTGTGAAGCAGAACAGCTTTGTTTACTTATTTCTTTTTAGGCATAATGATATAGAAAATTGCTTCCACTGATAATGGGACTTCAGCACAACTGTCATTGACAGATTGTCATTGACAGATTGACAAAAGGTAGGCCTACATTATATTTTAATATGATAAGGTATAAAATCAGTAGGCCTACTTTTACTTTCAGGAAAATTACCAGAATCCGGGAAATACTGATGTTTATCTAGCACACTAATAGGGTGAAATCGGTGGGTTCGTGAATTTGTTTGATATTTTGATACAATTTCTAAAAAATTGCCCGAAAATGAAAAGACATTCACGATGAAGGAAATTTTACGAAAATTAAAGAAAACTTCCCGAAAAGTAGAGACAATTTCACCCAAAAGTGTTCCCCTCCTCCCCCCCCCCCTCTCCTTCTTTTCCGCCCCCACCGTTTAGTATGTACCAGATGTTGTTATTGTCTAACAAGAGCCTCCCCTTCTTTTCCGCCCCCACCGTTTAGTATGTACCAGATGTTGTTATTGTCTAACAAGGATGGCTGAATTAACTTCTAACATTTCTGGTACAACTTAGCTCTTAAGAACGTTTACTCATCAGTATTACCGATAAATCCAACATATAATTTTATTAACTATATACGGCATAGGCATTTATGATAAAATTGTCATTTCCCCGGCTCCTCCGATCTATCCCAGAAGAATGGGTCTGCAATCACCTAATAAGTTAATACACTGACTAACACTTCCGATGCTTTCAAACTGGGATGTAAATTATACTTTAAGAATTGACTACTTCGAATTATTATCTTTTTGACGTGATACATTTTCCAATAACCTTTACTGCTACCAACCATTTGGCTTTAGAGCATGGTTCCGACGACGACGACGACGACGAGTGAACATACATTTACAATGACGGGGTCGTCGCCTGCGTATTCGGTTATGATAGTAACAATGTTATCCCGAAACGCTTAATACGACCCGGACGAAACACAGGTACGACCGTACGGACAGACATAACATCGACAACCAAGTCAATGTCCACGGTCTTTGGTAACCAATTGTGGTGCACTGGCGTGTCTACCCAACCCAGGCTTGAACCCATGGCCTCGTGGTCTGTAGACATGTTAACCGCTACACCACAGTTAGTAGACAAGCATCGTTCCCCGAAAATCTCTACCTTTATAGTATATATTCACGTGAAGAGAGAAAAGAAAAGAGAACACATTTATAACTCATTGTTGCTACGAACAATTGCAATAATGCTAGTGTTAACAGTGTTAGCCATGTAGCAATAAAGATCGAGTTTTCATCAGAAAATCGATGTGGACAAAAGGAATTGAATTGGCTTGCCTCATAGTGACTACGAAGCCAAGACAAGGAGGTTGAATACAGACGTGTGTGTACTGCGTAAGGAAGCCTTGGTATTTAAAACCTTAAAGGAACTATAGAAGATCATCTATTCGACATAATGGTGTAAGAAAATACCCCAAGTTTAAGGAGATCTGTAAAGCTTTTTATCTATAAAGGGTATGTTGTTTTTCTTTTTATTATATGTGCACGAAAATATGTTTTCAAATGTGATGCAGCTTCGTCCGTTCGTACATGGCACAAGGCACACATTTATGGAACTGTTTTCTAACAA
>JAIGNY010004302.1:60000-175000 GCA_020152595.1 Chiridota heheva
TCTCGCTAAGTCTGAGAGTACTCTCCCCAATACTGTGATAGTGGTGTTGCCAAGTACCATTGCTGAGTGCAAGGGAGTCGTGGCAGTTTTCAGTAACATAAACGACACAATAAACCACTAGTTTCACATTGTGTATGAACAGTTTCTTGGGGGCAGCACTATCGTGTTTGGAGAGTTGCACCATGCCCCTCTACTTATTGTGACATTTGGAGCCTACTCACACTCTCTTAAGTAAAACGGTCATCAAAGTTATTGCTAAGAGTAAAGTAAAACATAAACTTCATGGTTTAAAACTCTAATTCTCATTATTTTTCTCCTCAGCTTCTCCTAAAGCGTATAAACACAACATAGAAAAGAGGTGTGGCACCCGGCTTTGTTTCTGTGACGTTGAGCTTGGCAAATGCTTGAAGAACAAATCTTTGAATCCTGCTTACCTAAGCCACGACAAAGACACTTGTACAGATATAGGGACCTGATAATCGTTTTCTTGTATATAATGATGACAGAAGGGAAGTGTAGAAGGGGCTGGGCGAGATTGACCTCTCTCCGGACAAGAAATTTTGGGAGAAATTTATTTGTTTTAATGTGAAGCAAAATTGGTCCATAAGTTGATTTGCCTTTCTGTACCACGAAAATTGGAAAATTTGCAAAAATCTGAATACTTTATAACTTTATCCGGAAAATCCGATTTTATTCTTATCATTTGGAAAACTAAGAAATGTTAGTTCGTGGTTCGGAAAAAGCATAATTTTTTTTAAATGATACGGAAAATCCCATTTTTTTTACTCATCATGCGGAAAAGCAAAAAAATTATATAATGATTCTTAATGATTGGAATGCATCGATTCTTAGTATCCGATCGTAATTCGAGAAAGCTAGTCCATGCCCATCCCACCCAAATGCATACTGTACATCACCCTATCCTTCAAGAAAATCTCAGCCCACAAAACCAAGGGTATAAGTTACCAGAACCACCTCCTTGTGATTTTCCTAGATCCGCTGCTCCTACTATACCTACATGCCACTGGATTCTGATTTACAATCTGCATTTGAATTATAAAGTTTATAGATATTTTAAGCAACAATGACCTATACTTTTTCGACATAAATATGTAAGTATTCACTTGGTTGGAAATGTGACCTGAGGTCATCAAACCGCACGACAACCGTGCGCATTCATCCCGCATTGGAGTAAAAACAAAGCGATCAGCTGTGTTTGTTTACATGCCATACGTACCGCACACAGTAAAAGCATACGGACTTGCCCACGTGTATCGCGCAAGGGCTTGTTTTTACCCCAGCAATTGACGTCATCTCCCGGAGCGATTATAGTTGAGAGAGAGTTGAACACACAATTACAATGACGGGGTCGTCGCCTGCGTATTCGGTTATGACAGTACAAATGCTATCACGAAACGCTTAATACGACCCGGACGAGTACGACGTGAATTTTATTCGTTGTTATCATTCATTTCCAAAATGCCTTGGTCCCTGCATTGATTATATGTCTGTCAAGAAATGTCATGCAAATTTAATCCACACTATTGCCTGATTGCTGCATTGACTTTTTGTTACGTCCACGTAATTTATCAATAGTTGGAGTGGTAATAAAGTGAATAAAATGATTTTTTCATTAGGTCTTTTTTTTTTCTTTTAGTCCATGAGTCAGAGGGGTGTATATCGGTACCAAAATTAGTACCAAACGCCCTTCACAACATATGACTTGTCCTTCTCCTTAAAAATTTGTTCTAGCAAATCATAACCACAAACTTACTGTCGCAAATAGTGAGACCACTTTATCTTAATTAAGATAACCACACAATAAGGACTTCATCCATTGCTAATATGATACTCAGCACCAACTTCCGCAACAACTAAGATTTCAGAATAAAGAAAATAAAGAGGAAAAATCTGACCCGACCTGGTTATTTATCAGGTCGGGTCTGACTGCATGTTTGAAACTTCAAGGAGCAGAACAACTAATGATACATATAAGGTGGTCATGTGATGACAAAAATGCTTTCATGACGGTCCAAATAAGGAGTTTTTAAATTTTACAGTTGGTTTCACTTTTCAGGCAATAGGTGTGTTATATATATACATTGTACAGCTAAAAAGTTGCGTTAAAATGCAGGGCAAAATGTTAATTATGCTATTACTGTTTCTTAGATTATTCGCATGACAGTGATTTATTATGCGCAATACTGAATTTCATTCTCCCATCTAGTGCATTTTAATGGAATTAGATTACCTCCCAAGAAGCTGAACCACCAAGCAAAAAATTATGTAGTTTTTCACCAGAGTATAGTTTTATGAATTTTGAAGCTTTCCGAGATCATGAATGCGCCACTCTTGTCCTGTTGAAAGTAGCTTAAATACCAAGGACAGGAGGAAGGCTCATGTTTTCTCACTATGACTGTAGGGTAAAGACAAGATGGCATGCGCATCAACCAGTGTGACCTGCTATAATCACACTGGTTGAACATGGTACCCTGTAGGCTAAAAACGGCTGGCATTGCCAAGCAAAAATGTTGCATGGGTTTATGTCATGCTGTTCAGAACTGGAGTCTTAAACTGGATTGAGATAAATTACATAAAACAGGACATTGTCAGACCACAAATTAACACAATTTCCCAGTCATACTGAGCTCCTATCGGTGCGTTGTCCCTGCACCCAACTAGGGGGACTGAAAATTCATTCTTAGCTTCCAGAAAATGTTCAATTATAAATTGTCTAAAATTTCATGATTTGCAATCTGGTTGAAGCAAGTTGACTGCGTTTTCGGCATAATTTTAACTCCAGGCTTCGCCTCTGGGTCCCTTGTGGGCGAGCCTCTGACTCCACGTATTCATATACGTGACTTTTAGTTTAGTTTGGACTAGGGCTTGAAATTGAGGTTGAATTTGAGTTTGAGAGAGGTCTTTTAATTTGATATGAAATGGTGGTGTCATGACAGTATCGTGAAAGTGAGCCTAAGGTACTTGGCACCTGCACTTTCCTCACACCAGCTAAAATGGTCAATGTACCCGGCCAAGACAACGAACTTTTTACCCACATGGCTTCAGCTGAGAAAAAATGGGGAGCAGGTTTCATACCCTTGGCACCCCAGGGAATACCTCTCGGGCGCCTAAGAGAGTTTGCAAGGGTGTTAAAAGAAATCACGTAGGACTCATTGGTACTCCAGATAATTCGAGAGGGTTCGGAAATCGAAGGGCTCCTCCGAGAAGAATTATCGGTTGTGCTTGTCAAGAGGGCAGCAGAACCGGGGTGCTGTGGTTATCCCCTCTACATTTTTTTGGCTCCCAAGAAAAACAACAAATGGAGACCTATCTTGGGCCATCAAGCCAACAAAGTTCAAGATTGATACCCGTGATGGAATCCTCCTGCAGCTACGTCAGGGTCTATGGGACACGTCCATAGACCACTTAGACTTCTACCTTTACATTTTAATCCGTCTGAATAACATGCAATAGGTAGCGTTCCTCTTACGTTGGGCTTGATTAAAGCTTGATATTTGCATCTGATAAAGTAGCCTCACCTAGGAGACTCTTGTTAAAACTGCAGTTTGTGTAATAATAAACCCTTTTTCTAAATATCATGTACTAATGTTACATTTGCTTAACGACACAGTAGGATTCGACGTAAGAACCCGTGGCTGAATAATTAACAAATGACCATTGAAATGCATTCCAACCATGGAAAGATGCCAACGCCAATCAAAGTTATTAATCGACCATGTTTACGAGATAAAATAGTACCGAAATAAACTTCCTAACAACCGGCCGATTTTGCTACACACCTAGGCCTATGTGCATGATCAGCAGTGGCAGCAAATGTATGATATTCAAATCCAGAGAGGTTGTTTAATTGTTCGTGCATTTAGCCTATAAAAGACACGTACTGTATTTTCTTGGAGACTTCGAGAAAATATGCCGTCACTTTTTGGTTGAGTGCTCCTTTAACGTCTGCAACGCGAGTTTAACAATAGTTATTGCGCATGCACTACTTTATAGACTGGATGTAGGCCTACTCTTCTAACTAAACTGGAGTGGGAATCAGACTGTAATAACAGCAGCACTTAGCGAGAGTACGTCAAACATATTGCAATCATGACATGTTTCCGGCAAGTAAAACGATATATTTCCTTGGTCCGCGAAGAGTAAATCTGGACATACGTTCCACGCACTCACTGAGTCATCAATTAAGTAGCATCCTAACTTTGACGTTCACAGACTTATATAGACCGAAAGTATTTCACATCTTTAACGTACATTTGGAGAATGTAAGTACAATGTGTTAGTGTGAGGCATATAAAAAGGATAATATTTTGAGATTACGCAGTCTAATTCAGTATGAAACTCCTGAGAACGATACAGCCGACGTTCTGCATTATTTATATATTTCTGTACATCGTAGCAGGTTTGTGTCGTTTGAATTATGCATGCACTTTTTAACGTCTAGAATAAGCGTCCCGTTTTCAAAAATATATTAATATGTATTTCTGAGCAGTATGCATGATCTTTAGCGTTCCTAAAGTGTTTCTACATTTCATTTGTTTAATCCGAACAAAATCAGATTATCAAATTACATAATTATTAGTGTTTTCTCCCTCCCCTTCCCTTGGAACCGAAAGCTGATATGCCACTGCACGGCCCCAATCAAATCTGTAATTTAGTCGAGTAATTTCACCGTGGATCATTGGCGGATTCAGAGAGGGCCGGGAGACCATGTGTACCCTCTGAGAATTTTCCAATGATTTTTTTTTCTTCTCGGAATGAGAAAGTGATTCACTTGAAGTGCTAAAGTTAAAGTTTATAACAAAGCATAACAAGATGACGGGGTAAGAAAAGTTAGTTACCCCCATAAAAAGCTGAAGCATATACCACCACCACCACCATAAAAGAAAGAAGAAAAACAATCTCTCTATATAAATTAAAGTATCAAAGTCGTCCAGAGTTCGTAAAGATTGCATTAATGTTGATTTCGAAATGTGAACGGAAATGAAGCTAACCTACTCAGGCAAACCATTCCATTTATTACCTTGATCTCAGTTGCAGCATATAGCATACATGGCGATACTGTATTGTACTCATTTGTGTATGTGTGGGTGTGGGTGTGTGTGTGCGTGTGTATGTGTGTGTGTATGGGTGTATGTGCGTGTGTAAACGCGATATCTCAAGAACAGTACACTGGATTCATGTTATATGTGGTACACAGATAACCCATGGTCTGTAGATATGCCCTATTGTTTTTCATGATGATGTCATGTATATCAATGAGTAGACGGGGCATAAAGTGAAAATCTTGAAATGTTCCATTTTTAACAACCACATGTCTGTTTTGTTTCATGTTTATGTTTGGTATAATTATGATGTTAGCTGGTGTGTATTCATGATGTAAAAACGTTAAATTTTAGTATTATATATAGGCTGCGGGCTTAATATGATTTTGCTGAAAAGAGCTTGTAAACACGGTATTTCAAGAAGAGTAAAATGGAGTAATGTAGTATATGGTACACAGATAGCCCATGGTCTGCATATATGGCCTGATGTTTGTGGTGGTGATGCCATGCGTATTAATAAGTGGGCGTGGTTTAAAACAAAAAAAAACAAAAAAAAGTGATAACTGAGTAACTGTATGTCTGGTTTGCGTCATATTGGGCATGATAATTTGGTTGGTTGTGTACATGCTTATGTTATCAACAGGTGTCATTAATATGTATGGTGGGCGTGGCCCAATATGAAAGTGCTAAATGATGTAAACACCATTAACGATATATTAGATTTATGCTATATGTGGTACACAGATGGGTCATGGTCTGCATGTATGTTCTAATGGTGCTGTAGTGATGGCATGAATGTTAATGAGTAGGTGTGGCTTGCTGACAAATTTTTGAAATAGGATAAATGAGCAATTGTTATTGCATCATACTTGCTTTGATGATGTTAATTATTGTGAAAATACTAAGTTGTCAACATTTGTATTGAACTGCATGGTGGATGTGGCTTGTGAATAAATATGGCACAAATATCTTATGATATGCAATTACATGACAGTTAATATAAATTTTGCAAATTAATCATCTTATGAAAAAGCATTGGAACCACAAATCCTTTTGGTTATGGTTGTATATGGGTGGGTGTGGTGTCTGTATGCGTGTGAGTATAGGCCTACACAATTTTGTGCCGCGTTTTCTAAAAAACCCGTACAAGTTATCAAGTTGAACTTGATGGGAAGGTGTGAGGTGATGTAAACTTTTGTCCCGCAGAAGTTGAGTCATGTGCCTTAAGGGCCACAGATCAGAGGTCAAATAATTGATAAAAAAAAAAGAATCTGTGTCGTGTTTCCTGTAAAAGCCGTAATTGAAATTATGTTGGTACTTGGTGGGATGTTGGAAAATGAAATAGGGTTGTGTCCTGCACAAAATGAAACATGACTTAAAGGTTAGAGGTCAAATAGTTGGTTTAAAATGATAAATTTTGGTCGGTCGCGTATTATGGAAAAATAGTAAGTGCAATTGAGCTGTTACTTGGTGGGTTGATGAAGAAAGATGTGAAGTTGTGTCTCGAAAATTTTGTGACATGTCGCTTAAAGATCAAAAGTCAGTTTGAATAATAATGGTAAGTTTTGTGCTGCATTTCGTTGGAAAAACGTAATTGCTGTGTTATTGATCCTTGATGGAATGGTGTCCAGATCTTGTTACATGCTGGGTTGGTGAAGGGTGATGCAAAGTTATGCCCAACACATAATGGGATATGTTATTTAAAGGTCAAAGAATTGATTTTTAAATGGTACATTTTGTGTTGAGCCTTCTGGGATAACGGTAAGTGATATTGGGTTGGTACTTGATGGACGGTTGGTGGGAAGTGATGTAGGGTTGTGTCCCGAACAGATTATAACATTTTATTTAAAGTTTAACGGTCAGAGGTCAGATAATTGATTTAAAACGGTGAAGTTGGTCTGATCACGTCTTATGCAAATACCGCAAATGCAATTGGGTTGTTACTTGGTGGGTTAAAAGATGATGAAAAGTTGTGTATTGGGAAATATGTGACATGACGCTTAAAGGTCAGAGGTCAAATAATAATGGTAAATTTTGTGTTGCATTTCGCTAGAAAACGTAATTGCTCTTACATTCATTCTTATAGTTGGTTGATGCAGGTTTTTACTTGGTGAGTTGGTGGGGGTGATGCAGGGTTACCCAGTAAACACAATAATATTTTAAATATGAAATATTTTTTTTTCAAATTTGTGCAAATCTTTTTTTAATACTTTTATATGGTGTCATACAAATGTTTTACAATTTTCAAAAAACGTTTTTTTAAAACATAAAAATGATATAATAAAAACATGTTTTGCATAATATTATATGACAAATCTTATAATAACGTTTTTATGACACCACATTTTGTTATTATCAAAACATTATAACAAAACTGTTATAAAAACGTATCTTTTTTACTGGGTATGTCCCATATATAACGGAATATTCCACTTAAAAGGTCAGAGGTCAAATAATTGATAAGAATTGTACATTTTGTATTGCGATTCCTGGGAAAACCGTAAGGGATATTGGTTGGCACTTGGTGGGTTAATGTTAATTGGTGGTTTGGTGGAAGGAGATGTAGGGTTGTGTCTCACACGTAATAGGACATGTCATTTAAAGGTCAGAGGTCAAGTAGTTGATATGAAATGATACATTTTATGTCATATTTCCTGAAGAAAAAAGACATTGATCATTTTACAAATTATATGTGGCAGAGGTGATAAGAGCAACCCCTTACAAACAGTCCAGATCAGGCTTTAAGTTTATATCTAGGTAAATATAGTTTAATCTGGCCAGATAAAGCCGGATATAAACTTGATTAAAAGAAAGCTTGATAACAAGTAAAGTTTGATCTGGCCAGATAAAGCCAGATATAACCTTGATTAAAGTCAATTTGATATATAAGTAAAGTTTGATCTGGCCAGATAAAGCCATATATAAAGTGGATTTAATGCTACATTTGATATACAAATAAAGTTTGATCTGGTCAGATCAAGCCAGACATAACCTCGATTAAAGTCAATTTCATACAAAAATCAACTTTGATCTGAGCCAGATCATGTTTGATCTGGGCCAGATATAATACTCAGATCTAGAAAATCCAAATCAAGTTTGATCTGAGCCAGATCAAGTTTGAATTTATATCTGGCCAAATCGGGGCCATATATTAAATCTCCAGATCTGTCCCAGACGGATCTGGAATTGATATCTGGGCCAGATCTGGAATTTATATCTGGGCCAGATCTGGAATTTTTGTAGGGGCAACTCCGTGGATTGTCATCTTATTTAAATGATTCCATCATTGGCATGCATGATATCATTAAACAAAATGGCAGCTTCCATATGTAACAACTTCAAACTTCGATAACTTGAGAATGGAACAAGATTTTATGATGGAGTTTTTGGTACTAGAGCTATCTTGTAATTCTCTATCATATATCAAGCTGGAATACTTAACTTTATGTCTCCTTTAACAACTCTTTGCGCAAAGCTTAAGCGCCGATCATCAATCCGTAATAATTCTTAGGTCAACTTCACACTGTTATCACGTGTCACATGAGGACTAGTTGGACTATACAATAAGATACAGGAATTGAAAGCAGAATTATCAGATAGGAATCTTAAAAACCTGAACTTATTGCCCCAAGCGGGGTCAAACTAAGAAGTCTAGTGGCTCTTCGCTGAACCAACTCCAAAATGAAATTATCCCTCTAATAAAAGGGACTCCAAGCCTCAATGAATATCGTACTCAAGATGAGGTCTGACTAACTGCTTACACGGATTAAAAGCAACCTCTCTATTAAGAAAACAACAAAATAATTCTTCTAATCAAACTAAGTATGCTATTTGTCTTGCAACTGCTGTTTAGACGGCTTCAGATTGCTAGTAAGAATTTGACAATACCAACTAGAATTTAGCATTATGTAGAGTGCATACTTTCGCCCGCTTAATAATTCAAACATGCCTAAAATGTTAACAAACAAAACTACTCATTCAAAAATCGGATTGTTGACATTTGGAATATGTTGGTGGATTGTAAAACAGTGTTGCCATTTGAAATAGATTTGGATCAATACTGGAAAAACCAAGACAATAAGTTGTATTACCGTACACATATAAGCATCACAACTGCGCCAAAACATTATACAGCAGTAGGAGAAAGTGAAGAGCTGGCATTAAATGACCAGCTGGACCTTCTGTCAAAAAGGGATTTGTGAGTATTGAAACCCATCCCCAATACAATCTGCATAAGAAATCCTAGACCCACTCAATTTTATCACCAAATAATTTCTTCTACACTTCTAATCATTTTGTCATTTAAATTCTAGACACTTCAGGGTTATCTACCTTCATGGTTTTCATTTTAAGGGTCAGCATTTATTGTTTGAGTCCTTTTCAGGCAAGATTCATATTCCATCCTTTTTCATTCCTTCTTTTTATCCATATATTTCGTAATTCTCATGATCAATAGAACAATTATACAGTTACATCAAAATGAATGTTTTAATAGAATTGTGAATAAGACATAGCGGTTTAACATGTGAAAACACAAACAGCTTTTTTTCAGAATAACAAATTTGAATATCAAAAACAATAGAGCTCTGGCGAGAATTTTACCATGGCAACTCGATTTATGCTAATGAGAAAACTCGGCTGACTTCTACAAAAGTTGATGGCTTGTTGATAAGCCTAATTTATACTTTTTCTCAAGATCAAGTTTCAAATTCGGCGTAAATATCGAAAATGTAGAAATAGGAATATAAAAATTGGTAAGAGCCTTCTATTTTCTAAAATAATCACAAAGACTATATATCTTGAGATCAACTATTACATCAAAAGAGTGTTGAAAAACAATAAGAAACTACTATATTTTTTGTTCTTAACGCAAATGTCTTTCAAAACTTGTAAGCTAAACTTTAAACCATTAACAAACTGATATACCTCTGGTAATTTCTGTTGCACTTTACAATTCTAGATATCCTTTTAGCATTTAAAATAAAGACATCTGTTGAATTCTTTCGAGGTAAGCAAAATACACTATTGCTTGGCTTAAAACAAAGGGAATTGGACGAATAAGATCAATAGCATTTCCCAAAAAAGATTTTAACAACATGACAATCCTAAAATATGCTCATAGGTCTTGTCACTTAACTTACACAAAAGGGACTATCCACAATACCAATCCTGAAGAGAACAAAAGTTGTTACCCAGGACTCTATGAATCAATGAAACGGTATTGAATGAGCTAAAGGCTGACGTCTTCAACAGCTTTAAACGGTAAAAGAAAAACAGCATTCCAATCAATGTTATTTAAGGATAAGCTTTTCCACTGTACAAGTGCAGTAGGCGTGTCGACAATAGCGTGTGGTAGCTTGTTGTTAATACACTTGGAAGACTTTGGACGATTGATAATACTAAGAAAGTTTTTTTCATTTAGACTTGGGGAAGTATCCTCTATCCAAGTATGAGTTGGTCTTAAGGAAAATCTTCCAGTTGCTTGGAATTACTTGTTGGATACCATAAAACACTAAAAGGGAACATGTAAATACCAGAGTCAAGTCTAAAGGTATTGAAATCTTTGGCTCACCGTTACAATTAAATAAATGTTTGATGCGGAAAAAAACCTGCCTCAAAAATTTGCTTATTGAAAATAAGTTTATCATCAATCTTAGGAGCAAGTTATTTAAAATATCTGGTTTGAAATGTTGTCAGTTTTACTACAAAAATTGTAATCACACAATGATGAGCATACTTGGCATAGGCGGCGGAGCCGGGGACACAGGGGCACACCCCCCACTTTTCTCTAAAGTTTAAAAATGTCCTTTTTCAGGGAGGAAAAGTGTTTGTTTTTCTGAGGGAAAAGTGCCCTTTCCAGAAGAAAAAGTGCCCTTTTTAGAGAAGAAACCTGTCTTAAAAACATTGAACAGTTGCTTTTTCAATATATATGATCTTATCATTGAAGAAAGTAACACAAATATCGCACTAAAAACACTAAAATCTTTGTGAAATTTCACGCGCTTTTCGCGCATTCACTATCCTAAATTTCCCTAAAGACAAAACTGCGCGCCCACCAGTTCTACATTAGGCCTATTGGACTTGTTCATACTAAAAAGGTTTTTTCTTTGCCTACTTTTGTTTAAAATTCCCAGCTTAGGCCTACAATTTGTAAAAACCTTTTAAACTAGAGCCTTTCTAGAGTGTGCGAGCCATGCAGGACAAAACGTACTAATTGGACCCGGGCCATTGTTATGAAACTAACGTGCACTCTTTCATCTTCTTTGTAAATAATAAAGGTGCCCCTTTACACAGATATAAAAGTGTTATTTAGAAAAATATATTTAGGTCTACTTATTATAATTGATCTTTTTGTTGAAAGATTAAAGAATGTAACCATATGCGGCGGAACCGGGGCACACTGGACATGTGCCTTTTTCAGATGGAAAAGGGTCCTTTTAAAAGGACAAGTGCCCGTTTTAGAGATAAAACCTGCCCTCTCAAACATTGAAAAACTTTTCAAAAACCATATATATGTTCTTTTCACTGAAGAAAGAACACAAATTTAGCCCTAAAAACACTATAATTGTCCAATTTCACACACTTTGCTCGCATGCACTATTCTCAATTTCCTATCAAGACAAAGTTAGAGCCTCAACAGCCCTATATATTGGAGTTTTTATACTCAAAAGGCCTTTACCTCTGCCTACCTTTGCTTTCCCAGCTTATAATTTTTAAAAACTTTTAACTTAACTTTAGGGCCTTTCTATAGTGTGCGAGCACCACAAATTTGATTAGTGGGGCATCTTTGACATGCATCCGTGCAGGGAAGACTTGCTGCTTGGACCCGGGCCATTGCCATGACACAATTCTACTTAAAGATACATCAAAAGCGATGTTCGGATTTTCCACGTTAGAAAATCGAACATCTCAAGGCCACCAAAAATGTACTGCCCCCACACCCCATACATACAGTGTACGATTATACATATAAATACCTACGCACGGCTGGTATCGGTTATAATGACGGTGTCGTCAGCATAATGCAATATCTTGATAATATGGTTTTTAACAGTAATGCCTTTAATGAAAATGATTTGCTTAACAGCGAGTGCCAGAGGCAATTGTTTACAAAAAAATTATACCCAACCACAAGTTTTAATGTTTTTATAGTCCAGAAAATGGATTATTTGGAAATCCTTTCAGGGCACGAATTCATTGTTCAGCACATTCCATTGAAAAGTTTAAACTAGAAGTCGTGATGGATCTCATCAAAAAATATCCCCACCCCTCCATTTCTGCCCTTCCCCAAAATGTTCCAAATTTGAGTCACTTTTTCTAAAAGCAGAGACAAAATCACACACCAAATTGATATCAAAATCAAACGATCAGTTCTTAAGATGTAAAGATAACAGGCAGTAAACACTAGAACATCCTCACCCACATGGACTGGTTATTGTTTTCTCCATACAGACCTCACTTTAAGACCCATCCATCTCTGGCCTTCCCCTGTTCCACAATATGTCTAAACTTTTAATCACTAATTCCTTCTTAAGCACAGACAAAACCACACACAAAATTTTATCAAAATCCATTCTTCAGTTCTTGAGAAATGTTAATGACAATCAAGCAAAAAAAAAAAAACTGACCAACGCAAGCGAAAACTAGTCTCATCCAACTTCAGTAGTCTACGAAACTCCAGATAGGAAGGGAATTTTAAAGATAGCTTAGTCTAATTTCCGTGAAAATATCACGCGTAACTTAAATCCAGGTTTAGCACAACATCAACAAAACATGTGTGCAGTGCATCAATTTGAAAGTGAGATTAGCCTATGTCTCCATGTTTTCTTTATTTGTGGTCCTTTGTACAAGAATTGGAAATGATTTTATTTTCACGTGCACATTCCACACCTGCAAGCCTCACCGTCCGACGCTTATACTTTGAAGTGAATTCATGAATTTTATTCCAAGCACTTTGATTGTAATGGTCTTCACACATTTTATTATTTGTTTGACTGCTTAAGGTCATGGACAAGAAGAAGATGGCGACGCGAATTCTCCTTCTGTTCAGGCCGCCTTAAAAAGCCACCACGCCCCTGCAAATCTCCTATCTCAATTTGCAACCCTCATTGACTGCACGACCGGAAGAAGCCCCATACTGGATTATGGAAACTACGGATGCTTCTGCGGTATTGGTGGAAAAGGCACACCCATCGATGAAACTGATCAGTAAGTTACAAAAGGGAAGTCAGTGGCGTAGCTATAAGATCGGGGGATAGATCAGTAAGTTACAAAAGGGAAGTCAGTGGCGTAGCTATAAGATCGGGGGATAAGGGGAGGAAGGGAGGGGGAGGACCAGACAATTGACCCCCTGGCCAAATATTTCCTAAAACTGTGCAGATTTTAATTTGCACAATAGAAATTAAACTCAGTATGTTTGTAATCCTGATGAAAGCAATTGGTCTTAGTAGAGTTCAGTTGCACTAGCCATCTTGGGGGGAAAGTATCACACAAAATGCAAAAACTGGATTACTAAATAAGGGTTTCCTCAAAATACTAGACTTTTTCATCAAAAATTTTGTTTAAAATATCTGACATTTTCCTCAAAATTTCAAACGTTTTTGCTAAAAATATCCGACTTTTTCCTCAAAATATTTCCAAGTTTTTCCTTAAAATTTCTGAAGTATCTGAATTTTAGCTCAAAGTTTCCTCCCTCCCCCTATACAAAATTTTTTTTAGCTATGCCACTGTGTCTGCGGATCAGGGCTAATTTCAATTATGTCCATACAGCACCGATATATTCTCCCCCAACAAACTGGTGGTGAGGAAGCTCGGTGGGACACTTGTCCTCTAACACTACCCCATGTGGCTCAGCTGCTCAGCTACTGTTTAAGCAACTGACCAAGATGCATATCCAAAATACAGCCATTCCAAACCCAACAATGATTTGAATGTATTACCCATACCACACGATTCACTTTCACTAATTGTAGGCCTACTGTTTGTAAATTTGTTAATTTAGATGCTGTCAGGACCATGATAAGTGTTACCACTCGCTAATTCAATATGGCGACTGTCCTGACAAGATGACAATCATGATCCGGTGGTATAGTTTCTTCTCAGAAGGTTGTAGGACTCCTAACGTGACCATATCTTGCAGTAAGTTTTAACATTTAAATATTAAGAAACGTCGAGTAGATAAAGTCATGTTAAACAGTAAATTATCTTTTGGCCGTCCCTTTTGCAGATCTTTTTCCAGGATCACAGATATTAAATTTTCCGAATCATGATCTATTTTCGATTAAATCATAACAAACTGTTGTCCGATTTTATCAAATCATAATAAACTATTTTCCGATTTCTGTCGTAGTATAATAAAGTGCATGTTTTCCAAATTGTATTGAATCATAATAAAACTATTTTTTTAATTTTGTCGTACCATACTAAACTGCTTTCCGATTTTTGTCGAATCATAATAAACTATTTTCCGATTTGTGTCGAATCATTATGAACTATTTTTACAATTTGAACCAGTCCAATTTTTTTCATGACATTCCGAATCACATAATTCAAGAAATAAATTTCGGGACAATTTGGATTCATTAATCAGATAGTCCAATGACAATCATTAAACAGAATTATAAAATTTCCAAATATTTCCCAAAAATTCTAGGAAGGGAGACTATTCCCGCCCTCTTTGAAGCTAGTTAATATGTTAGCCCGGATTTAGTAGCAAACGTACTCCAAGTATGATTTAAAGGTAAGAGAGTAACATGTCTGCATCTTGCATGTAAAGGAAGTATATTACAGAACCAGTCTCAACTACTCTATTACTTCCCTACTAAACATTTGGCGGACATTGGGGTGGGGATATCACCCACTTGACCACAACGGTGTTGTTTACACTGCCCCGTTGGGTAATCAGTTGTTGATTTTTGATTCCCAATGTCATGTGTCTTATCAGCTTATGTTGTGAAGGGGTCAAAGCAGCGGTATTGAGCTGAATCCCTGTAAAGGGTGTTCTGTTTATTTTACATGATTCTTCGCGAAACCCACATTATAGTACTCATTCGTTGAAATAAATAAAAAACACAACAGCAATATAATCATTGAAATATTGAACATTATATAAAATGGAATATAGCAGAGCAAAATGGGCATTCGCCACCTGTCCCAGCCTGAATTTTGTAAAATCTCCTTCATGTTTGGGATTTCTCCTCATTTCGGAAAAATTTCCTTCATTTTCGGGAAATTTTCTTCAATGTTTGAAAATATGCTGCCAAAATATCGCCAAAATTTCCAATAAATTTACCCAATTTTCTACTAATTTTATTTAAATAATGATTCTCCCAACCGTATATTCATAGTCCCTATCACCCGTTCCTACAATTCTACACCTCTGTGAGCGACGCCAAACGCTCTTCACTCCAGAAAGCTTTGCTGCGCTCCAAATTCATGTGAACTCGTTGAGGCCGGCCCAAATAATTTTCTTCCCCAGACCTAACAAGGCTTAATCCGGCCCCGCTTAAGTTCCTATCTATAAAGAGATAAAGAAGCTCCGTCTCTCCGCCCGGCCCACTCCTCTTCTTCGTCCCTTGGGTCAAAATACGTTTACTATTTATTACACGCTTATTTATTCTTTGTATCTTTTTAGAGGAACCAAGAGCATATGGCCTATTTGAAAGACTGCTGTCTGGTATCAACCCTCACTGTGCCAACGCTATTTGCGAATGTGACAAAATGGCGGCACTTTGCTTTCGAAACGCTGAATTCAACCCGAAACATAGGGTGTACAATAAAGTATTTTTGTGCGGTGGACAGAAATTCCAGCAGCGTCAGCAGGCCCAGTACCAATAATAAACTGAAGCAGTGGTAACCTATCATTTTGGGTGATGTGAATATAATTGAGTACATGTAGATAGATCATGGATACTTTCGTATCGCAAAAGATATATATAGACCTCCGTGGTCCTCTCATCCGCACGTCCCGGGTTCGAATCCCGGTGGGTCTGCAACCAGTGCGTTCACAAAACAGTTCACAACTTGTTATCAAAGGTCGTGGCCGTCTTGATATAATGTCCAGCACTGGATGCTTTCGGGAGGTTAAACCTTGTTATGCTATATTTAAGTTTATTTCAGACTATATATATATTTTTCAGACTTTATTTCAGCAGATATTACAGGTGTGTTATGGTCAACCAGTGATCAATCAGTTAATAAACGGATTTGTTAATTATATGCATTGGATTTGTCATTTCAGGAGAACACGAAAACAGAGTCGAGTAAAGTAATTGAAATTTTGGAAAAAATACTTTCAATCGTTCAGAAAGTCAAAGTAATTTTCAATAGATATATACGTTAATAGAAACAAACCTTGAGACATTCGTATAGAGCTCAATTTGTATTACACAAAACAGGTTTTCCTGTCGACCCTCTGGCAGTCTGACTACACCATGCTAATCCCACCGACAGGCCGCTCATGTTAAAATTGGTGTTTCTACATGTCTCGCGGTGTTGCCTTCCAACAAAACGCACAACTACGAGAACTGTGTCAGCAGCTGAGTACGGGTCGAAGAACTCACGCCACTGTGTCCTTTTTTTTTTCATTTGTTCCTCCATATTGTTCGTTATTTCTCATTGAGAAACAAATTAAACTAATATATTTTTATCCCATCAGGACCACAATAGGACCCATGGCATTTTTAACACACTAACTGGAAGACCGCCCCTCCCCCACTCAGCAAAGTGGCCCCCAGTTGAGCATTTTCCCCAGTGAGAATGGGGATCAGACCCCCGTCTTCTCACCTCTTTAACACACACACACTTTTTGATGGTATTGCTTTTGGTATCTTTTTCGCTATCAAAAAACAAAAGTGCCTATAGAAGTGGGCTAAATTTGAACACTTCGTCTTGGGACGTCTTCAGACCCCTCACCTTTTTTTAAATGCTGACTACATTAGGAGACCTTTTCATGCCCTTGTCTGCTTTTGTTTTGTTCTTTCTTTTTCTTAGCGAAAATTTATCCCCAAGCTACTAGGCCAATATGAATTTATACAAAAATAAAAACACCTCAACAAACACCTTGCAAGAGAATATAGAGTTTTGTCAGTTTGTTAAAACAAAACCAAAAAAAAAGAAGGAAAAACTATATTCAGCTTTACTAAACTAAGTAATTTGATATCGGGATGGAAGGTGGGGAAGGGGGGGGGGCATAAGCCTGTTACTCCAAATTAGCATTTCCAGATGGGTCTAATGGGATACCAGGAAATTTCCAATGGATCTTTGGTCTATTACTAACATTTTGTTTTTCTCGTGAAATGATATGAGTTTTACCGTCTGGTTCTCCAAAAACTCCTCGAAAGGAGCAGGGTGTAAACCCGGTGTTCATCCACTTCCCATCCTAGCAAATTTCTTGGGTCCGCTCTAAAAACTAGTCATTATGACTTACTTGTGCATATTTCCCTGTCAAATGCCTTAAAGTGCAAAACAAATGAAAACAAACTACACAACATGTTTGGTTGTAGGACTTTGGGAAAAGCTGGAAGTGGCTCCTTTGATATTGAATGTACAGTAATTTACAAATAAACGTATACAAAGAATTGTAAAATTTAGTATAAATTATATTGTTTATAAATATGTGGTCCTACGATATATAACAATCTGGAAGAAGCGCGTTTGCGGGATATTTTGGGACCTGGAACAAGATAAATGTGGACGGACTGACGGAGGCCCCCTTGTGTGGGCTTTTCAAGTTTAAAATTGAAAGTATGGAAATTGCAGGTTCTCAGAAAAAGATGATTTTTGAAAAGGGTGTGTCGTTATCAGACTGAATTGTCTTTGGACCAAAAATCTTCCACTCTGGACCAATTTGTAGCGTAGGCCTACTAAAATTATTGGGCCCGACTTCCTTACAACTGTAAAGATTTATTACTATTTTGTTGTTTTCTATACACGCTAGCCCGGATCGATTTTTAAGCGGCTTGGACGGACTTTATGGTTCTTGGACTGACAGACTGATCTTTGGAGAAATATTGAAGAATGGTGCCTCTGCATGTACATAATTATAAGCCATCTAACATAAAATTTCACTATATCTGGTATAAACGCCTAATTCCATAATTGAATTTTGGCATGTTTTCTGCATAGCCTACACACTATATAACTCATTCAAGTTTGCCCCGGCTTCTAAAGTTCAGGTGGAGCACTATACTCTCCAACCCCTCACCCTCCCCTTCCTTCTCCTCCACCCCTTCTCCCTTTCCACCCGCCTTTTGGACTGGTAAGTTAGGATTCCATCGAACGCTACTGCTATATTCGACTGCTCGGAAAATTTCCTTCAATTTCAGGATTTTTTATTTTTTTTTGTCAAATTACTGAAATGTTGCCAAACTGTACCAAAATCCCCAATATTTTTTCTCGCCAAATTTTCCAATAATTTCACCAAATTTTCTTTCAATTTATGCATGCAGCCGGGCAGGTGAAATACTTAAGGAGCAGTTTGCTTTACTATTATCAAGAAAGTGAGGATGAAGAATTTCTATATTAGACTTTCTACACCAATCATTTCTATACAAATAAGACATAACTTAACTTGAATATATAATCCCTAATGCATGGGACAAGATATCACAGTGAGGAATGCGAGGATGTGACGTAACAAATAGTTTGGGTTCAATATTCTTTGACGTAATACGATATAAATTTAGTTTCTTCACCCTTTTGCTTTTCTTACATATAAAATGATTTTTCTTGACCATTGAACAAATTCGTTCAAGTTTAGCAAGTGATAGTTATACCTGGGAAGGCAATGGAAACGTCTTGTGGCATCTATCGATCTTTGATAAGCCGATATCTTCAAAATCATTGCAACCAGCAGTCAGGTCAGCTCGTATTCTGATCATTTATCCGTATTGATGTATCTACCTACTGTGGTGTAGCGGTTATCATACCTGTCTACAGACCACGAGGCCCCGGGTTCAATCCTGGGGTGGGTAGACACGCCAGTGCACTACAACTGGTTATTAAAGGCCGTGGACATTGACTTGGTTGTCGATGTTATGTCTGTCCGTACGTCGTACCAGTGTTCTCGTCCGGGTCGTATTAAGCGTTTCGTGATAGCATTTGCATTATCATAACCGAATACGCAGGCGACGACCCCGTTATTGTAATTGTGTGTTCAACTCTCTCTCTCGTATTGATGTCTAGATTTTGCCACGTCTGTTAAACCCAACGCTGGGTTAGCTCATTGTAAAGCATTGAGCGAAGCTATACCACATGGAGATTTGCCTCCGATCGAAGTACACCACCGATCACGGACTAAGGCGTCATGGTGTAGTCTTCCCCTAATCCTGAAGTGTTCGAGTCTTGAGAGGGAAATCTCTTCTCGCTGCGTCCGCCAGGCAGAAAGGCTGTATATTAAAAATATGCTCTAGCCTATATACAGTCAGGTGTACTAGGCTAAGCGTGTGATTTTGCCACATGTATCCTATAGATTTATTGACTTTTTAAGTTGATAGTTTTCGTGCTTATCAGGTGAGAACATAAAAGCATAGTTATTTAAGAATGGCATAAACTTCATAGTTTGGAATATTGTTCAAAGTTTACATCTCATGTAATAACATTATTACTTTAACATTGCTGTGTATACTTTCCTCTTGCAGTGGCGGCGCCAAGATTTTGGTCATATAGGCGAGATGGGCAATTTGTCTTAAACACCTATAATCGGACAAAGTATGTCACTTTACAAACATTTGTGGGGGAAGTGGGGAAAAGCGGCAAATCCCTCCGCCACTGTCCATTTAAAATCGTTGTTGGGAGTTGTTTCATGTGCAAGAATTTGGAACTATGATCAGTCACCCATCCCCTCCCCTTCATGGTGTGCCATGAGACATACAAAACATAAATTTGCAGAGGTCAGGGTTCAAGGGTGTAGCCAGCCTTTTAAATTAGAGATCACAAAATTACGTCACAATTGTGGTTGTTGAAAAGTTCGGCGAAAAAAATGTTACTGAAATTTTTAAGAAAAATGAAAAGGTCATTGACTCAAAATCTCCTTTTAGCAAAATGTTTTAATCTTTGGCCATTTAGAAACAGTTGGGTTGGAGGGGGGTGGGGGAACGACCGGTCGGACCCCTGGTTACACCCATAGGCGTATCCAGTAACGGAAGAAGGGAATTCACAAATAGGTCCTCTCAATGTGCTGAACACCTATGTCTTAAATCTATTCGTAATTTGAGCTTGTAGACAGCATTTGTCTGTTTGTAAATGTGCCATTTTCTGGTTAAAAGAAGATTGACTGAGCAGATCAGTTTTATAATTTTAGAAACATAACTTTTAGTTATGGCTAATCAAAGTTTAATTCGTTTTGATCTATGCAAAATTTATAATGTATGACCAGGCGAATAGCTCAAAATTATTATGTAATTCGTTGAACTTCTTTTCAAATCTAAGTTATTGAAAATAGAATTTGATTGGGGGTATATGGCAAAGACTTAAAAAAAATGTTTGGTCAGAATTTGCTGCACCACATAAAGAACTTAGAGAGTTTCGATTGGGTAATGAATACAAACATCTATCTCTTTTTGATCTATTAAGTTATTTTCATATTGCTCTTTACATTTTTTTTCGATTTGTTTTTTGAAGGCCCCTCGGGGGCACCAGGTTCTGCCTAGGTATAGCACCACTGCGTTACGCCACTGCCTGTAATACATCACAAACTTTGCACAAAAATAGTATGTCAATTGATTACTGAGATTTTAAAATGCTGTAAAATGTTCAATGTTTCACCGATTTTGATTATTTGTTCTACTATAACTGAATAATGATTTCTAATAGTTTTCAGAGCAATTTAGTTGTCTGTTACACGTCCAAATACCTTTAACCACAATAGTGCCTGTAAAAATAGTTTGTTTTAAAATGAAATAAAGGATTTAAATATATATATTTTACTCTTAAACATTCTAAATTGAATGAATTATAATTTCCGCCCCTCTCGATCTGAGCCTAAATGCATGTCGAGAACCCGGTACAAAATTTACGAAATTCACCAAACGCGTGCAACAAAATATGTCGCAATTAATATGCAGATAAGGGTGAAGTTCAGATAGACTGAATTAAGTCAGCATAGAAGAAAGACACATCATCTGCAAAATATGACTGTGAGTATGAATCAACATGTACCCCAAGGGGACATTTTTTCTTCTTGTTTTGCCCTAAATCAAAACAATTCTTTTAGATTCATGAAATAATTACGAAGTGTAGAAGTGTATTTACCTCAAGTTTTACATGTACGAATAGATTACCTGTTTGTTATTAATGAGACGTGATATTTGAAATATATTCAATTCTCCGTTTATAATACAAGTTTAAGGAAATTAAGCTTTTGTTTTCTTTCTTCAGTTTGAAATTTTTCTTCACAATGTTCTCAATTCATTATTCTTATAGCGTATAAAAGATTAAATCACTCATATTATATTAACAGTAAATGTAGGTAGGTACGGTACATTCAACTGTTCTAAGAAACTATATTTGTTTCTTACACGGCTTAATCAAAGAGGAAGCTCTTTGGTTTAATATTTGTCTCATTAAAATTGTATGATATTAGATAATCGTGAACGTATAGAATTAACCTCTCTGGGTTTGATGATTGACAGCTTTTTCAACCAATCACCGCATAAATTTGCCTAGCAACAAAATTTTCCTAACTATGTGTGGCGAACATTCTACGCGGTACTACGCGGTGCAGTACAATTAGCTAGCGGCGCGCTCATGAAGTCAATACAATTTACTGCACAAAACAAATTTCTGCACACACACACTGAGTGACTGCAAAATGGTGTACAAAAATTGCGCTTACGGACATACTGCGGGCTTTGTAGATCTGATTGCTGTTACCCAGAATATAGCAAACTGAATTTTGTTTAAAAAATTTTGATAAAAAGTCGGAAAATCCGGAGAAGTGCCATAAATGGATCAAAGCTTGCGGCAGGCCTCGCGAACATCTAAATGTCAATGCATTGGTAATGCACGATTGCGGATTTGGGGTTTGTTTGCCCCACCTAGTTACCGCGTTGCTATGGTGGGTGTGGCTTATTTCGTAACTCAGAGACGTTAATTCCATCATGTACATAAGCAAAACATGTACTGTTACTTACAAATTCAGAAGTTATTGAGTAATTTCAAAATTACACACAAACTATCCGTTACTGAGTATTCTTGTTGTTGAAATGTTAGAATGAACATGATCTTCACAGTTTTACGCCCTCCACGTATGGAAGAAAAGTACCAATGGGCCTATTTTCTACATCTTGTTATAATTTTTAGACCTATAACTGCCTAAGAGGCAACATGGCAGCAGAAGTTAAATAACTTACCCATTCGAACCGACCATTTCCCTTTACACTACAGGAGAGGGAGGGGACCGGTCGTCGATCATATTTTTGTCTACAAAGTGGGGTCAATGTTTTTCACAAACTTTTGTATTTGTATCACTCTCAGTTCCTAAACGAATTCACTCCTGCTATTAAAACAAATTGGGAGGAAGGATCGGGGAGGGGGGAGAGGGGGTATGGGACCACATTTCCCCTATCAAGTGAGAGCACAATGTTTTTACAAATTTATGTTTTCTGTTAACATTCTGCCTGAAAGAAATTCCCTTGCTGTTCTAAAAGATTAGGCGAACTACTTCCTTAATGTCAATCCTTTGTTTTTAATTGTCTGATATAATTTTTTGAAGAGGTAAAGCAAATTGTAACTAAACGATTTTATTTTTTACGATCATCAAATTCTAGTAGGAACTTTATACCATCATTTTCAGGGATTAAAGAGGGAGGCTCGTCTCTGTAAAATACTGTAAAAATGGGGGATACTATATTTTGACGTCACTTCCGGTTGTGGAGGCAAGATCCGATCCTCTGTCTGTTTGTACCAGGGAGTTGCCATTTGAACTCCCTGTTTGTACCATACAGTACAGCCAGACACTAGCATGTACGTTGTGTGTGCGGAATTACATACACAGCGCATTACGTTACTGTGACGAGAACTCATTTGTTTTTTTTCAATGCGTTTTTGTCAGAAGGCGAAAGTGAAATTTTAGTATTTTAATACTACAATGATAGTCGCCAAATGAAAATTACTGAGAAAAAAAAAAGAAGAAGATAAAAACAAAAGTCAAAATAAACGATTCTACCGGGGCTCGAAGTCACGACATGATTTGAAAAAAATGTTGGCTTTGATCTCCGCAGACATCTGTGCCAGCTCGTGTGATGATTAAGGCGTTTCAAATAACTATATACCTTGCAATACAAGACAACGAATCGCGCAGCAAAATTTTAACCAATCAAAAAATCTGAAAAGATTTGTAAATATTGTGCACATATGACGATATCGTCTCTTTAAGATATAAAAGAAATGTATACATAACTAATTTAGCATAAAATTTGATCAATACCTCAAAAAAAAAGAGTGCTATTTTCAATATTTAAAACACTGTTATCTTCTTATATTATAAAACACGTATCTTTAATCAAAATAGAATTCACTTATTCGCAATAGACAGACCATTTTATTCAGAATTTCACGCACTAATATAGGCCTAAACAACATAAATATGTATATTTTTTTAAAGGATTATTTCAGTGGTCAGGTGGTTACACGAGGACTCTAAGAGGAACAAAATGGTGACAAAATTACTTGACTCAGGCCCGTAGGGAGAGGGAACGACGGTTGCGCTGCCCCCCCCACCCATCCCCCTTACACCGCCAAGGTACACAAATCTCATATACCTTCCTATAATTCATGTAAAATTGGAAAATGTTAGTGTGGAAATGGACCCCCACGGAAAATCCTTGCTAAACGTGCCTGTGAATCTCTTATTCCGTTAAAGAGATATTCAACTTAAAAGTTTAATTATTTGTTTTATTTATACAGAAACAATTAAACCCAGACTATTTGTGACGTCACATCCTCACATTTCTCAAAGTCTGTTTGTATGTTAATGTATTTTCCCTGATAATTTGTGGTTTAAAACCACTGGACTCTTGGATATATCTGAAACAGAACCTAAGTTATATGTAATTGATATAATTTAGCACCTGACTGAAGTTTGAAAAAAAAAATCAGTTCATGAAAATTTCTTTTCAGTAGTACGAGGCCTATATGCAGAGCATTTTAAAGCGCTCTCTCTCTCTCTCTCCCCCATGGGTGCTCTCTTCCTCCCCAAACGCTCTCCCAAACCCCTCCACCGGGCGCTTGGGGGTGCTTGCCCTCCTTTATGCCTCGTTTATAGTGTAACTATAGCAACCCTTCAAAAAATGTGATCAATGATTAAATGCATTCATCATGGAGCTGATATGATATTTGGTTACCCCTCCTCTGGGGTCGGTGGGTTTGTTTATCATAAGGCTCTGACATTATTCATGCCGTGAGAGGTGCATGATAGTCGTACCTGCCCCATCTAGCCGTAGGAGGCAGCCATGGTTTTCTCCTACTTTCACCTCTTGCAAGGAGACTAATCAGCTAGTGAGGTTTAATTTTCATATGATAGAGTGATTTTATTTTCATATGATAGAGTGGTGAGGTCTGGTTGGATCACCTGTTTGTAGTAGACGAGCCTATACTTTTTGGTGCACGGTGTCGTTACCACACTGTGGCTGGACCGTCCCTCTGGGTATGGTGAGAGTAGTCAGGTAGTGAAGGGAATGATGAATTCCCGAATTGTATGTGATGAGCGCACGACCTGTTGCACAATCTATTTGTTGAATCATGTTTCAGATGGCGTCAAAGTTCACGATCTGGTTGACACTGTAGTTCAACGTGATGCCTTGCAATTTACAGATGACATGTATGGGCATGTGTTCTTCCCGTCTTGGTGGACATCACCGAATTCGTGTCAGGAGGTCTAAAGATTTAGGGGAGTGGCGGGTGGTTATATCTCGGTGGGCTCATTCACAAGACGACGCTTTGATTTTTCTTAGGTGGGCTCCTCTCCTGTTTCATCGTCCACACGACAGCACGACGCCAAGTTGGTGCAGGCTCTCGGTACCTGAAATTGGGTTGGTGGTGGATGACATCCCAGTCGAGATACAAACAAAACATTGCACTGCCAAATTAAGTTTTTATCAACGTTCAAGTTGCTCATATTCAGATAATCGGATAATCTTCAATTTAGAGGTTTCAATTTTTCTTTCATTTTCTTCGATTTTTGCGTATTTTTTTTCTTCTTCTATTTTCGGGAAATTGCATATAATTACTTGAAACCTTTGCTCAATTTCGTGATTGTTTTGGCCAATTTTCAGGGAATATCCTTATTTCCGGACAATTTTCTTCAATTTTTGGGGTAATTTTTCGATTTTGGGGATATTTTCTTCCATTTTCGGAATATTTTCTGCCTTTTTGGGCAGTTTTTTGTTTTTCGAATTTTTATTTTTATTATTGGAAGATTTTGTTAATTTTCGGAAAAGTTCTGGAAATAAATTTCTTTAAAAGTTGGGAAATGTTGCCAAATTTTACCAAAATTTTAAATGATTCAACCAAATTTCTCTTCATATTTTTTCAACTTTTTATTTAACTTTGATATTTTCCCAATTTTATCGCCCCACTGGATGGAAAGCATACAACCGGCAAGATGAAATCCCCCACGTCCTACGCCTCTGCGTATAGGCCTATCTTTAATCGAGGATTAAGCGACTGCAACAATTTAATTTGCATAAAATTAACCGATTGCTCTTCACGTCCTGTTTTTGTTTCCTGGATTATATTGTTCTACAATCTGACAGCTGTAACAGTTGCACACCTGCAATAAATACGTTTTTGCAACTCTGATACAAAAGAAAATCGATTTGAACTTAACGTCATAGAAAAGGGTTAAATTAGTATTAACAAATTATAATTTTAATTTATTTTGCTATATACATTAAAAAGGAATTATTCAAAGTGCGTAACAAATGGCTGTTTGCTCAGAGAGAACGTTTCTTTTAGTGATTTTTATTGCATCATCTTTAGTTCTTATCGGAGAAGGTAAACTGATAATTAATCTTGATTTATGCCTTACTTGCTTGTTTAAAATTTATCTGTTTGCTATGTTTCTATGTTAATTGTGCGGAATGTTTATTTTCAAGGGAGATTAAACCATATACACATTTTAATACAAAAGAGGGGGAGAACACGTCCATCGCTTGACACTCAAGCCTGTCAAAAAAAAAAAAACCTTTTTCATTTCCAGTGTCATCGCGAGACCATGCTGCCATGGTGGACTGGTACTCCGATCGACCGATCCTGGATCGGTGGGCCGCTGGCTCGAAGGGGGCCAAACGGGGTCGTAAATTTTAGTACAAATTATTAAAAATTCATGTAACTTTTAAAAAGTTTTGCAAATGTTTCCTAATAATGAAAAATTATTCCCGAAAATGGAAAAAATCAGTAAATAGAAGAAAATTGACCGAAATGAAGGAAATTACCGAAATTCAAAGAAAATTACCCGAAAATTAAAGAAAATTTATCAAAAAAAGAAAGAATTACAAAAACAATTGCCCGAAAACTGAAGAAAATTGCCTTAAAATTGAAGAAAATTATCCGAAAACCAAAGAAAACTGCCCGAAAAATCAAAGAAATTAGCCCGAAAATCGAAGAAAATTGCCAGAAAATTTTCGGAAATTACAGATTTTATTTGGATAGAAACAAATTCATCACCAAATTTGGCCGATATCTAATCTTATATAATCATTTTTTACAGTTTATTTCCTAATATGTATAACATATTGTATACTGGTATCCCTTCAGTACTTACATTTTACATAAGGAATTTCGCCAGGGGAAAGTTTCCCCTAACCCCTCCCCCCACATAAACCCCTAACCCCCTCCCACCCACCTACCCCCCCCTCTCCCACCCCTACCTAACTAACCCCCACTAAATACGCTACTGCCCCGAATACATGACTCGACACTTTATTCAAGTGTGATTATGATGATGAATGAGATTAAAAAGACGCGAACGTCTAGAGTTGAATTATAAGGCACTTGAATATAACAGCAGAATTCTAACATTTTTCGGAAATATCTTCTTTAGTGTCCAAGTTTAAATTTATTTCCTATATTTTCAGTCGCTAAAAATGATGGGAAGGTCTATTACTGCTAAGAATGTTAGTATGTCGGCTACTGGGGTGGGGCAGGGGTGATTGGATCTATTTTACTAATTTGTGTTATTGGTATGAACTGAAAGTACTTTTTTTAACTTTGGACGTCAAAATGTGAGGTAGGTTTACTTACAGTCCGGGAGCATACATATTAATAACAACATGTATAACACACGAGAATATTGAAGGCATGCAGCCATATTGTTAGATGTTGCGATAAAATGTCATAGTTTCTAATTTATGTACTTGAAATATTAAAATTCATTATGTCGAAAAACATTTGAATTTTCAAAATGGCTTTTCACGCCTAAAAGCCTAGCTCTATTGCCTATTTTTTTAATATTTCGAAAACGGCGTGGTGAACATATCAAATGGGAGTGGAAAAGTTGTAGCCATGACAATATTTACGATATTTTCATGAGTTTTAAGTTTCCCCTCACAAAGATATTTTTCCCAGACGTATTTGAAATTTGTAACATTTCATCAGGCTTTAATATTAGGATAGCAAAGGATCATGGGGACTATCACAAATGGCGGCTTCCATGTAGCAACATGTTCCCATTTTTAGGAACATTTATGTTCCCATTAATATCCATGCTACCGGACTGACAGGGGTGTAGCCATCATTCTGATTGTGGTCCCCGAGGGGAACGGCAAACACGTTTTGTCAAACTGACAGTCTGACAGTCATACCCTATTCGGAGGCTAAATTTAACCGGAGCACATGCAAGAAAAGGTTACTGCCTCAAACCTGGACATTTCAGCATATTTTCTGGACTTTTGAACCAAGACTTTGAGGTAGGGATAGTACGACCCCTTTCTGGACCCACGTTTCACATAGATTATCCAAAAATAAAACTACGTAAGATGGTATAATCCAACCTTTTGGTTTAACCTTTATACACATGCAATGTAACCAAGGGCGTAGGTTTATATAAGGCTTCATATTTTAGGTGGGACATATGCGTATTCGTCCCCCAACAAAATTATATAGGGACATGTCCCCCGCCCCCCAATTATGCACCAACAGCAACAGGCTAAGCATACTTTTCTCTAATAATTTTATCAAATAGCCTCAAATCTAAACCGGCAACGGCGAGGGCTACCTCAGTTCAATGTCATTATTGAGTGCATAACGGGACGGCCATCCAGCGACTACATCTGGTATGGATGCTGGTGCGGCTTCGGTGGATCCCAGAAACCAGTGGACGACACTGATCGGTATAGTAAACATTTATACTTCACCACTCACAATGAAACGAAAGACGTACGAACAGTGGTGGCGCTACGGGGGACATTGGGTCATCCACCTCCTCCCCCTTCCCACCCCCTCCAACACAGGAGATCGTTTTTTTCCCCGAAATTTTTGTAAAGTGACATATTTTGTCCAATTTTCAGGCATTTTCCCCCCAACCCCCATGAGACAAAATTGCCCCTCTCTTAGCCCCCAGAAGCAAAATCCTGGCGCCGCCACTGCGTATGAAGTGGGGATAGGAGGCAAACTGCCCATAAGAGAATTTTAGCACCAGGCCGGTTGACATGCTTTATTTTCTGTGTTTGGTTGGGAAATAAAATTGAGCTTGAAGATAAATAACTCTACAAACGGTAAATCTCAGAGAGCAACTATTTTAACAGACTTTTTGTAGCGGAGGTAATTAAACTGCTATGACGTTACACCTTTTCGAAATATAATTGTTCATTTCCTAATCTTTGATTGTCTGATTTCTTCAAATGCAAATGCAGCAGCAAATGCTTAAGTGACGTCTCCACACTCCCAACGTTTCGTACATATTTCGAGTCCCGTCATGTCACTTGCCTGGGAATTTCTCGATAAATGTTTGTTATCATATTGAAACAAAATAAATGAGCCTCATGATAGGCCTATGCTTAAAACATCCATGAACTTTAAGTGGCTAATTGGCCTGACCAAAAAGATAAACAATTGGTGCTTGACCTCAGGTCAAAGCAGCCAGACCCGTGGATTAAGGGAGGGGAGAACACATACTGGGGGAAGGCCTTTTTTTCGGAGTGGAGGGTGGGGAGGGGGAACAAAATACATTCAGTCATAAACACTCCAATCTTAACGTTGCACTTTCATAACTATATAAAATTAGGGCAGAATTGAAGCTTGGGGGTCATAGATCTGGGCCCCTTTGGTTACACCACTGGGAAATCAGACATACAAATATAAATCAATTATGACCCGATCATATCTGAGCGACTCAACTTCTCAATGGAAACAACAAGGACGTCACGGGCCCTCTTAAGTTGTACATTGAAGAAATGCTGCAGTGGTGTAGGTATGTGTTTAGGTCAGGAGTGCACATTTTGGTTGAAAATTGGGGGGTCGGGGAGATTGTAGACTTTTAATTGACGGATTGAGCGCAAGAAGATTGTTATTGATTACCTTTCATATTGCCATAATGAAATTATTCTAAAAAATAATAGTAATAATGATAATAATTTGAAATTATTAGGTCATAAACAACTCTCTTCGGTTAATTTTTTGGTCCAGATAGCGCATCAATTACGATACAAAAAATATTCCATGATTGCACGTGCACTGTTTTGGAAATATTAAAGGGGGTACATGAATATTAAATACCCCCTCCCCCTTCCCTGAAAAAAAAGATGACATACATGTCTTTCTATCCATGTTATTAATCATTCGATTGCTATATGAAACCCCATGGATCTTTCTTTCTTAGATGTTGCGAGCAGCATGATCAGTGTTACGACGTTCTCTTAGATGACGACACTTGCCACGGTATGGATGTCTACATTCGAGGGTATGACGTAGACGTGCCAAAAAAATGTGACACCGACAAACCGAATATTATTTGTAGTAAGTTATGTGGATGTAGTGAGTTGGCGGAAGTAGTGGGAAAATACGACTGATGGGGGTAAGAGGGACAACGTTAAATCGTTATCAACAACAAACCCTAAGGCAAAGCGTGTTCATGGGGAAAGCCACACCCAATCGGAGGTCAGCATGGAAAACGGAACGCACTGCCTGCCTCCCTTCCCCCATCCAGCCATCTGAAAGTATTCAACCTTCTCGTTTGCATGCTGCTGGAAAGTAAAATTGAGAAATCATTAACATAAAATTAAAAACCTTGTCAAATTGAGGGAAAATTTGGTAAAATGATGATTTAAAGTTTCGTAACATATCCTGAAAATTGAACAAACTTTCCATAAAATTGACATCCAATTTCCCAAATATCGATTTTTAAAAATTCAGAAAATTGAATACTATAAAGAATTGTGGTCCAAAATCGCAGAGGCTTGGTTGAAACATTTTATTTTTGGTCCAAAATTGAAGGGTTTCATCCAAAATTAAAGACTTTTAGCTCATCCCGTGGCATGATATTACATCGTAACCTAAGAATTAGAAAATAATTAGTATTTGAAAAATCTCAGGGGGTCTTGGCCTCCGGCCCTCTCTGGATCTTCCCCCTGTCTCTGAGGTACTGACATGCAGTTGGTATCGTTAATGGAAGGAAGCATACAGTGCCCTGAGCCATGTACCAATGTAATGATCTATTGTTATCAAAGCTCGTGGTTATTATTTTATGAATTGCAATGGACATGATGGGTGTGTAATATTCTGTTGTTTTCATGAAGTGTGTTTGGAATCGAACTTGAAAGTTGATGTGGTTGTTTTTGCCAAAAATCCTTATGAAAGAGACAAACAAAGATACCAGTGCCCTTTGGTCCCATCCTCTACCATCATGTGGTCATAAACCCAGTATCAATCAATATAATTAGTTATAGATCTATAGACGTCAAGGGTTTTTTTAAGTTTTTTTTTTTTTATAGATTATTAAATGTCTTTTGGTATCTTTTAATTTTGAAAAACAATATTCATAAACATAAGAGGATACATTTTTTTGCACCCACTTTACATAGACTTATATAACGTTATGAAGGTTCATTCGACTCCAATCATGGATATATTATTTGGGAGGGATATCCAACGTGGTAGAATCCCAGAAATCATGCTCTTTCCGCCGCTATCATAAACAGCGGTCACATAAATCACGAAAATCGCCCCTACAGCTATCGCGCACAGCAAATAAGATATCCCTGCTTCAATGTACTTTATTACATATACGTCTTTACGAAGGTCCCTTCCCCAGCACCTTCTCCCTCCTTCCACCTCTACCCTTTTACCTATTAAGGAATGCGCTTGGCTGGAGTCAGGGACTACATCTTCCTTAATTAATTTCTTCCCCTCCCCTGCCTTGAAATTAATTATCGCTCATCGCGTTTGACACGAGCCAGAATGTACACGGACTATAATGGCTAAAAGCGAACTACTTGGGTTTGGTTTCATCATCAATTACTAGAACTGATTTGTGAACAAACATTAAAAAGAGGCACTCGACCTAAAGTGGGGGCGCATTTTTCCAGAGCCTGTCACAAATATTCATCAAAGCTGTTTTACCCTGGTGGAAAGCTACAAATCTTCTCTAACACCGATATTTATACCCAGCACTCATCTAAAATTCATAAACATAACATTTTATCACTTTGGGAGGAAAATCAGATGAATACGTATTTGCACAATTTCCCAAAACGACACCCTCACATAATGATATACAATCTTGGACAAAACTCGTTTGGACACCCCCGTTCCCCCGTTCAAACGAGTGAAAATGTTGATAAATATTTGGACAACATTGAAAGGGGAGCAGAGAAGGGGGTGAGGGGGAAGGGAGGGGAGGGGGTGTAACCTGAAAACGGCTGCACATGAAACTTTGAAATAACATGCAGACATGCAAAGTGTTCCAACAGTTTTGTTCAAGATTGTCTGAGAAATTTATTTCGTAAAAATATCGTAAATATTAATGGAAAAATAGTTTTATGTAAGGAAGATGATATTTCTTGAAAAAAACAGATGTTCAATTGTTTCGAGAATTCAGGGCAATACAGTAAAAGACATCGTGGGCCGTGCTATTCTAAGTAGATAGGAAATATGTGTTTTATTCTTTATTTCGGAAAGAAAAAATAAACTCGTATTTGCCACACTTTTTTCAGAATGTCGCAGTGCTTTATTCTTTACCACTGCATTGTTCATGCGCATCTTGGATTGCAAGTGAAATTATGACAATTAGAAAGTGGGGTGGGGGGAGGCAGTGGGGAGGAGAGAAGTGGATGAGATGGAGACTGAAGTGATGACAGTTAGGTGGAGAGTATTTCATTTTTTTCAAATTCCAGCATGTAAACAAATAGTAGTTTCGACAGTATTGTTTTTTTAATTTTATTATGGAAAACACCGTACAAGAATAGAAGGTAGCCAGGACATTAACAGTTCAGTTCAATTTGATGAAATAAAAGGAATATGGCAAGATTTTGTCAATCTGTTATATTCCATGCTTTAATTAGACATGCGCCACAATCTCGTCTTAGCTAACCGATTTACCAAATTTGTGGTCGATAATTTTATCTTTTAATTGAAGAAAGTAAAGCGAATTTATACGATTCCCGTGTTGAAGTTGTAGTGACTAGGAATTGACAAAGTGAAAATAATCGTATAAAATCCATACCTAAATTGAACAGGAATTTCTTTTTAATATCAAAATGTTGTCAAACGATTTACCACAGATTATAGGAAGTCTCTATAATGATATTTACTCTATTTGCATGGTAAATCGTTGGATGGCGCTGTCTCAATAAAATAATGCAGCTTTATATTAACTTCCAGTTATCAAAGTCTCACAATGCCTGCCCCTTATCAACGGACCCGAACTTTCTTACGTAGCAAAGTAAACACTATCCACATACTTCAAAAAGCCCCTCAAATGTTCACCAAAAACACATTTTTTCATACAGTCTTGGATAAAACTCCTTGAGACACCCTTCTTCCCCCGTTCAATGTTGGAGAGTGGGATGCGGGAAGGAGGGGGTGACCTGAAAATAGCTGTGCATGAAAATTTGAAATAATATGCCAACTCTCTGGTAAGTGTCCCAACAGTTTTGTCCAAGATTGTACTTCACCTTTAAGTTTGATCGTAATCTTCCCTAACCCATTATTTTATTGCAGACGCCCTTGACAACAACTGCCAAAAAGGTTTGTGTGAGTGTGATAAGAAGGCGGCGTCTTGTTTCTTGGGGGCTGCGTACCATCTGAAACATAAGGGATACACATTCTTTGGATGCTACATCAAAAATCTGATGGAGAAGCTGTTTGGTTGGAACCGAGAGAAAGTACATTCAGACATCCAACCATTGGCCTGATTCCAACAATGATATGGACCATAAAGTTTTATCATCTTTTACGATATTTTCTTTGACTTCGGCATATATCGATCAACTGAAGTCATTTCATTTTCAAGAAGACTTCTTAGTTTGTGTTATTTTCCCCTTAGCAGTCCGGCAGCATGCCTATTAATAGGAACATTGATAACAAACGAGAATAATGAAGTCATGCAGCCATATTGTTTAAATGTTGTTAATAATTGTGATAGTTTCTAATTTATTTACTTGGAATATTAATGTTATTGTGTTGAAAAACATTTGAATTTTTAAAATGGCTGCTTCGCGCCAAAAAAGCCTAGCTCTATCGTCTATCATTTATAATATTTCGAAAACGGCGTGGTGAACATATCAAATGGGAGTGGAAAAGTTTTAACCATGACAGTGATGAAGGTATTTTTATGAGTTTTAAGTAGTTCCTAGCAAAGATATTTTTCCCAGAAATATTTCAAATTAGAAATTTTTACATTGCATAATTCTTTAACGTCAGGATAGCAAAGGATCATGGGAAATATCACAAAATAGCGGCTTCCATTTATGTTCCCATTATTAAGCATGCTACCGGACTGCTTAGTCGTAATTTCCATGTATTTTCTGTTTTTTTAAATCTAATAAACAACACTTTTTGTTAGTAAATATTTCCCCTCAAATCAGATGAATTCACTGGTTGGAAATGTGACCTGAGGTCATCAGACCGCATAGCAACTGCGCCCATTCACCCCGCATTGGAGTAAAAACAAAGCGATTAGCTGTGTTTACGGACTTGCCCATGTGTATTGCGCAAAGGTTTGTTTTCACTCCAGAAAATGACGTCATCTCCCGGATATGACGTGGCACCAACCAAGTGAATATTGGCCCACCAGTTTAGCAATTTTGAAAACAATGTGGTAAGCCAAAATAATGAAGTGACATGGTAGTTCACATACCTTCATCATCATTCATTAGAGGAAATTTCCCGAAAATCGAAAAAATTGCCCGGAAATGAAGGAAATTTCCCGAAAATCGAAAAAATTGCCCGGAAATGAAGGAAATTTCCCGAATATGGACAGATGGAAGAAAGTTAAAGAAAACTGCCCGGAAATAAAGAAAACTTTTAAAAAGTGAAGAAAATTTCCCAAAAACTAAAGGATATATTTCCGAAAATTGGAGATCGAAAAAACTGCCCGAAAATGAAGGAAATTTCCTAGAAATGGAAATATATACACGATTTGTTTCTCTTTGACTAAGTTGAGATGCTTGTATTACTTTTAAAGTTTCTTCATTAAACAGAATGCCGAGTACTGAGGAGGCAGCTATACTAGGCTAGAAGCAGTCTTTCAATACTTAAAAGGGCACTTTTTGAACTTTGCAAAAATAAAATAAGGGTAGTGGGACGACTCCCCGGATTCCGCCGCCTTTAGATGCTAGCGCTGCTTTGTCTCTGGTAAATCAT
The DNA here is from genome assembly GCA_020152595.1 of Chiridota heheva. NCBI lineage: Eukaryota > Metazoa > Echinodermata > Holothuroidea > Apodida > Chiridotidae > Chiridota > Chiridota heheva. Next base: position 94,863 of record JAIGNY010004302.1, read on the forward strand.
TTTGTTGGTTATCGCTACGGATCCTTGTACTCTGATCAAAACTGTTTTCTTCTACTGTCCACATAGGATTTTCTTTATTTTAAACACATGATACCGGCCCCACTTAGCCTATCAAAGCATGTATTCTAATTTGTACGTTTCGCAAAAAAATATATATCAAAATCACGATTTAACCGGACAACATGGAGATCATGGTACGATAGTAGCAAAAAAAAACAAAAAAAAATTGGGCTCAGTGAATTCACTGAGACCAGTTAGTTTTCAGTCTGAAGTCCTTGATAATGCACGTGTGCAGTTATATTGTCGTATATAGCAGAGCATATTTCGCCTTTAACCATCAGAAAATCAGTGTTTCGTCACCTCTTTAAAGCAGTATCAAACCGTGGAGATACTAATAGTATCTCCATGATCAAACAAAGAGAGATTTTAATTCTCAAAAAGAAATTTTGATTCTACTGCCAACGCAAGTAGGTTATTGTTAACGAAGGAAACCTCGTTTCCTACCAATTTTCCCAGACATTTGGCAGCTGTGTGATCTATTTTAACATTAGAAATGGCTTTGCTTAAAACCAGGATCATCTCGACCTGCCCTCAAATGGAGCAGGGCCGGTCGAAAAAAGTAATATATTTGTTTGTTTCCCAAACCACAAAACTGTATATAGTTTCACCTCTCCAAGGCTCCTTCAAGATAACAAATACTCCCACTGGTGTTACATGGTATTTTTAGTGACACACGTCTGAATATAATGGCATCCCTTTGTAATATAAGTAGTAACTGTAATCAATGCTGGCATTGTTTGTCTTTGCTTCTGGGGAAAAGTGAAATCATGGCATAGACCTATTTATACCTCAATGTTACGATGCATACTTAATCTTCTTAAATGATGTGCTTCATTTGTTGCTTAAAAAATTGCAGGCCAAATTTTTAAGCAGTGCCTTTACTAATAAAATCAGCTTTCTGATTTTCAGCTTTCTGATTGGTTTAAAGTAATTGCACTAGGTACAGTGTTAAGTTCACGACGCAAATTCTTCCATTGGGATATTCATTGCGCATGCTTAACACTGATTGGTTATTTTCTTTAAGTAGTCTTCTAGCAGCCCAAGAGCGCATTTTCTATTAGGGAGTTGGAATTGGGATCAAAATAAAAGAGAGCTTTGGTTTGAGAAGTGAATAGTCACAAAATAATGTTTGTGCACTGATTTTACTCCGTTGATTACCAAAGGATTATGCGTAAAATCATATTTGTGAACTATTTAAGAGAAAAAATCTATCGCATAAAGTGTTTTAACGAAATTTATCACGTAGTATTTGATTTCATCTGGAGGACCTTCGCTAATATATCTGTATATCGTTTGTGCAATGAAACTACAGAGGTCTGAATAATTTTCTCTGAATGGACAACAATTTAGTTTGGTTAAGGATTTTGGACTTTCTCCGATGACTGGAAAACCAAAATAAAAAAAAAAAGCTGGGTCACCGAGCCGGGGAACACTTTTATTTATATTTTAATTGCAATGACGAAAGGCGAAAATACGGCATTAATTTGTATTATAGGTCTGCAAATTATTTGGGGCTGAGGCTCCCCCACCCCCTCTACCCTTCCGCCCTCAGCTTTCGACAGCACATTATAGACGAGTCTGTCAGTCTGCTGTGTTTATTATTTAGGTCAAAATATATTTTGTGCTAAAGGAAAAGGATTTTTAAACAAAAGACGAAAAATCAATCCAATTTAACTTAATGAAAAAAGTAGCATACTCTTCTACTATCATTATCATTACGGGGTTCAGCGAACTAATCTGCGACTTTCCTTCCTGTTCTGATGACACCATTGACTGGTCCTCCCCACTCCCCAGTTCCAAAAGAATGGCCGGACATAACCCTTCCTGCGTATTATATACGCGCCTTTCGCGAGAATATCCCGCATGCGTTCCTAACGCTATGGAAATATACTATTACACCAGGATGATTGAGTTAATATATGCTTAACAGGATATTTTCAGCAGATATTTTAGAGTGTATATAGTGTATTACATGGTATTAGTATATTGATTTCCATAACATTATGCTTTTCCTTATTGGCAAACCTGATATAGCCTTCCCTTCCCCGGGAACAATATTCAGACGCAGTGGCGTAAATCCGTTTGAAAAAATGGAGGAGGGGGGGGGGGATTTATAATTCGTCCCTCACCTGTGTTTTGACATAGTCTGATAGTGGCGAATGTGTAAAAGTAGTTTTTCGTTTTGACATAATGACAAATGTATAATTAACAATGCTTTAATACAATGTCACATACAAGTGTCTGATTTTTGTGTCTGTAGTGTCATTAATTGATTATTTACACTTTAAATATGATTATATAGAAAACGAGGAAAATAAACATATAAATTATAGTAATATGCGTTTAAACACATTCACCACTATTTGTAAAAACGACAAAAAATAGCTTTCTCGAGTCGACCCCACATTTGTCACTATGTCACAACGGACAAATTATGACTGATTAAACGTCGCCAAAGGCGGCACTTCCAGCGCAAAGCGGTCAATTTTGCAAAATTGGGACCAGTTGCGAAGCCCCGAAAGATCTTTAAGGGCAAAAAGTGCATTCCAACACATAAGGAAAAGGTGTATTTCATAGGGTAATATACAAGTCAAAAATGATGTCAAATTGATCTACACCCATCTAGGTTTAGGCACAAAACAAGTATGAATTCGCAATATAGAATTTAAATAATGTATTGTTAACGTTTCTGTGGATGCACAATAGGTCTATGATCACTTTTTGATTCTTCGTGAAAATTGGTCAAATTTCTAGAAAACTTTATAAAAAAAATTACTGCCCAAAAATTGAAGAATTTTCCCGAAAATTGAAGAAATTTTCCCGAAAATTGAAGGTTTTTTTCTCCCCAAAATTGGCCCAAAATTCACAAAAATGAGCAAAATTTTCTGACATTTATTGGAAATTTCCCGAAAATCGAAGAGAATTGCCCGGAAATTAAGGAAATTTTCTGAAATTGAAGGAAAAATGTCTAAAAATTGAAGGCTATATCTCAAAAATTCAGTGGAAATTTGCAGCAACATGAACATTAAACGGGCCAGTGCAATTTTTCAATCTTTTTTTAAAGCCCAGTATGGAACTGGAACAATACTCATCTTTCCAAAAAATTTAGAAAAAAAGTGTATCGGCTTTTCAGGCAATAAAATCGTTTGAAAACATTGCAGAGAAACAAACCCGCTTAGGCAGTGACGTATATATTTAGCTTTCGGTATCAGAAGTTTGAGGGAGACGATAATTATCGAAAAAAGGCTCTATCGAGAGTTGTAGGAAGCTGGGGAGGAGGACAACTGGCCTGGTAAGATTTCATCTTCTAGGTCATGCTTTTTCCCTGTTGGGAGGTCAAATTTGTTAACATAAACTTGACAAAATGGTTTGGTAAAATTATTGTAAATTTTGGTAAAATTATTGTAAATTTTGGTTAAATCATTGCAAATTTTGGCTAAATTATCGTAATAATCTATTTCTTCCCCTCTAAGGATTTACGCCCATGTAGGAATCAGACGCCGTTGCTGCCACTGGCCACTGTGATGGGGAAAACGGGACAACGCGACCAGATTTATTTTCCAAAACATGTTCTTTCATTGCGCCCTCAGTTCTTAGTGGTCACCAGCAAGCACCAAATGTTAGGAAGGCAGCATTCGTTGTTTCCCTTTGTTTTGAATTTATCCTTGTAAAATAGAGGGGAATTAATTGAATACTTCATTTGCTGCCGTAAAAAATGTCAAGTAAAGCTGATGGTGTAACTAAAGGTGAGCAACTTTCTGATTGGAATGACACAATCTTCGTCTTATTCAGTCAATGAACTTCGATGTGCGATAGCCTAACACTCAAATACATGTGTATTGACAATAACACTAGGCCCTAGGCCCAACGTTATTGTGTCTGGTGCTGCCTGTTACTTTAGTTTAGTGTTAAGTGTTGTTGTAGCCTAGGTCTAAGTTAAGTTCTAACGTTAGTAACTAACGTTAAGCTTAATTGAAGTTGGAACTTGTATGTTTGCTAATGTTAGGGTTCTGTTCAACTTCGAATGTACAGTCAGGTAGCAGCTTACCTGCTTACCGTCGTTAGGCCTAATCAAAGTACTAGGGCCTAGGCTAGTAAATTTTAGTTACCCCGAACTTGGTACCGTCTGACTGATACCAGCCGTACCACAGGTGTTCCTAACGTTATGGCAATCTATATTATTAATACATATATATATAGAGGTAGGTCACTTTCTTAACTCGACTATAGATCTTTAAACTTAATTACCTACACCATCCACATGTATCTCATGCACCTTTACGACAGAGATATAGAATAGCATAGAAACTCACACTCAACTATAGATCTTTAAACACAATTACTTACACTATTTTACCTACCTAATTTTTCAAAAGTTCAATCAAATTTGCATATTTTATTATTATAATAAGGCCTAAAAAATTAAAATTGATGTGAAATGGTCAATGTAAAGTGATTTTGATGTTTTTTTATTTTATGGATTACAGTATACTTTTTGTAAGTTTTGCTACCTGGCCATAGATATTTAATAGGACATCCTTTCATTGATCATCAATTAACTTCTTATAGTTCATGTACGTTATTATTTCTTCTTTTTCTATTTAATGCTCTTCCACCTTCATTAATCAGAGACTAAACTGGTTCCTTGAGACCAACAGAATCCTCTCCCCTGACCAAAGCGGCTTCCGAAAGCGTCGCAATACCCTAGACCAGTTAATTAAGCTCAACATCGCTATCTGGGAATCCTTCGCAAAAAAGGAACACCTCATTGCCATATTTTTTGACCTTGAGAAAGCTTTCGACACTACTTGGAAATACGGCATTACCCGCAAACTTCACACCATCGGCCTCAGAGGCCATCTCCCCATCTTTATTCAAAACTTCCTCTCATCCAGGCGGTTCCATGTTCGTATTGGCTACACCCTCTCCAACCCGTACGCGTCCCCCAAGGGAGCATCCTCTCTCCCACTCTCTTCAACCTGAGCATCAATGACATCGCGGATAACCTTGGCTCCAACATCAAACGTACCTTATATGTGGATGACTTCACCATCTTCTACTCCTCCCCTAGCTTTCCTATTGTTGAAAGCAGGCTCCAAACCAGCCTCGACCTGCTGCAAGATTGGAGCAACAAAAATGGTTTTAAATTCTCCAAAGACAAGACAGTCTGCATGCACTTTTGTCATTTCAACAACCTCCACCCCAACCCGAACTTTGTGCTCAATGGTAATCGCATTCCAAAAGTTGAACTGCAAAGTTCCTGGGTCTAACTCTAGACCCTAAGCTTACCTACAAGCAACACATCACCAACCTGAAACTGAAATGCAACAGCTCCCTCAACATCCTCAAACTCCTCTCCAAAACCACTTGGGGGTGCGAACCGCTTTGCTCTCCTCAAAATTGTCAGGCTCACCATTCGTGCCAAGCTTGACTACGGCAATATTGTCTACTGTGTCGCTCACAACTCATACCTCAACCACATCAACACCATTCAAAATGAAGCCCTCAGGCTTTGTCTAGGTGCTTACAGGACCTCCCCAATCACCAGCCTTCATGTTGAAGCCAACGAACCCCCTTTCTACTTAGATGTAGAAAGCTTAGCCTATCCTTTGCTTTTAGGGTCCTCACCAACACCCAGAACCCTGTTTACAACCTCATTAGGTACCCAAATTTCTCCACCCTCATTGATAGGACTAAAACCCTATCCCCTCCCTTCAGCTTATGCATTAAATCAGACCTCTTCCATCTCGGCATCAAGCCCACCACTCTCGGCACCTTCTCCTGGCCCACTTTTCCTCCTTGGGCCACCCCTCTCCCTTCTGTCCACCTGGGCCTCTCCACTCATTACAAAGCTCAAACCCATCCTGACCTCTTCATCAATCTCCACAACCAAGTCAAAGACCAACTCCCAAATTACACCTCCATCTATACTGATGGGTCCAAGGAGGGCAACAAGACAGCTGCTGCTGCGATCATCCAAGACATCACCCACAGTAGCAGACTTCCCGACTACTCATCCATCTTTTCACCCGAGGCTAAGGCCATTCTCCTTGCCCTCAACTTTATTGAGTACTCCCCGCTCAGCCACTTTGTTATTTTCTCCGACTCAAAGGCTGTTCTTACTTCTTTACTCAACCTTAAATGGGATAACCTCACATGCCACCTCCTCCTTCGCAAACTCCTTTCTCCCACCCTCTGCAGAAAAAGTATTCTTTTCTTCTGGATACCCAGCCATGTTGGCATCCCGGGTAATGACAGGGCTGATGCAGCCGCTAAGCTTGCCCTCACCCTCCTCTCTGCCCCTTTTCTTAAAACCCTCTCTGACATCAAACCGCTTATCGCTTCCCTTGTTCAGGACCGCTGGCAAACCTCATGGAAGTCCCAAATTGATAACAAACTCCATGTTATCCAGCCCACAATTCCGATCAAAGCCACCATCAACAACCTCTCTCGTATTGACAACGTTCATATTACCCGTCTTAGAATTAGTCACACTCATCTCACCCACTCCCACCTCCTTATTGGCTCCCCCCAACCCCTCTGCAACAATTGCCATTGCACCCTCACAATCCATCACGTTCTCCTTGCTTGCCCCCTGTATAACCTTCCCAGAGCTTCCATCGCTCCCTACAACTCAATTGCTGAGTTCTTCCAGAAAAATCCTTCGGATAAAATTATCTCCTTCCTTCATCATGCCTCCCTCTACGACCATATTTAATTCTCCTCTTCCACCCCCTCTACTTTGTTTTGTTTCAACCATGCACCTCCCCTCACGATCACAGCTTTCTGGCCTTTTGTCTCTAAATTTCTCTCATTCTCCCCCTGTTTCCTTTACTTCCTACCTCTAGAATGATCTGACCTCTCAGGCACAATTTGACCTTAGTTGTTGTGGTGCCGTAAAGCCTTCATCAAACAAACAAACTTCCTCCTTCAATGTCACATTTTGTCTCAGTTTGTAAAAAATAATCAATACAATACAAGCCTGTGGTTCTTTGCAGATGAAGAAGAGGTCCACGTTTTAACTGACATAATGGCATCTGTGGATGACGAGTTTGAAGATGAGGTTAACACACAGCAGGCAGCAGCTAAAACAGGTATGCTTCCATAGCATTAAGGTTGCATGTCGTAAATAATGATGAGTCAAGTGTATCAGTGTGTAACAGGTACACTGGAAATCTTCTTTATTGTTTTGAATTTATGATCAAATTGTTTTGAAGTTAACATAGGATATGTGATGGTTCTAACCACCTCAGTGGGCCTTTCCATCAGTTAAGATTTTGAAAAATACACCTGGGAAGTCACAAATTTGAATATTTTCTTGATTAGTTAGGGATCAGTTTTAATTCAAAGAACTACTGTACAGTATGACTACTTTGCAAGTGATTTTTATTGATTGATTTTTTTTATCAATTTTTAGGAAGGAAAAAAAAGGGGGCTGTAAAGGGAACTGTGAAGGCAGCTGTGAAGAAAGTAAAACCTAAGTCTGCTACAACTGAATGTGCACAAGACAAAACAAACAACAAGACCCCAGCAAAGGAAGAAACAGCTGCCCCTGCACCACCTGAAAAGAAAGCAAGCGTTACCCCAAAACCAAAGAAAACAACTAAGAAATCCCTGGGTGCAGCAGGGAGGGCTGCAAGTCAACGATCAGCCAAAAAGAAGGTGACAGAGGCAAAGGAATCTGAGCAGAAAGCTGCGGAGAGTGCCAAAGAGGCGGGAAAGAAAGAGGAAGTGACAGTGCAAGAAACAACTAGCAAAGGTGATTTTGAGCTGATTCTTGGTAGTACTTAATTAACTCCCAGAATATTATAACAAGTTATATTGGTTTATTACATGTATGTATTTAATGCTGTCTGTGAATTAGGCCAAATCAAAAGATACGGTAGCTTTTCCGATTGTTTTCCCCTATTATTTGGGGAAGGGGGAGGGGGGGGGGGATGAGTTCATTCCTCTTAACTAATTGAAAGCTTAACTGGTTATAAACTTATAGACTGCTTGTAGACTTAACCTGTCCCCTATACCAGATCTCTTCTCTCCTCAATCTCGGACCTATTTGAAAACAATTCTTTTTCAAACATCATCAACTTCCTCCGTAACAACAACCTTTTCCATCACATTTAATCTCCCCCTCCCCCCTCCCGTTCTACACCTAACTTTACACACCCTTTTCTTTTCACCTAAATTTTTCTCCCACATTCAGCCTTTCCCCTTTATTTCTCTTTAAAACCTTCCATCTCCTCACTATCCTAACTCTTACACCATAATTTATAAACACCATAGTTAACACCCTCTTGGCACATTTGACTCTGACAGTCGCAGTGCCGTTAAACATTAACAAACCAAAGCATAACCATAGACTTTATTAATAAGCACAAAACTGTATTTGACTTCAATGGCAATATTTATTTACATGATTTGGCTGTTGGGATAATGTAAAAGAATTTGTTATTTGTTATATTCTAAATCTATAGGTAAACTTGAGGCACAATTTTATTTAGGCTATTTAAAAAAAATGGAAATTGTTTATATTATTTTGTGTGTGGAAAATAAAAATAAAAGTAATACTATTGGCACTTTTGTCTGATGGTTCATCAGCAACTGAAGAATTTCATATATTTCCTTTTGGATTAACATTTTTTTAAGATGATTGTTATATGATTTTGAATGTGACGTTTGTGTTTATTGGTTTATGTGCGTGATACTTGCTCTGAAATTATGCCAGACTTTAGGGAATGTACACACGATTGGATTGTAATACAAAAATGGATTATGTATCAAGAGCATTGTTGAAGTTATCTATACATAAAAAGTTCACTTCTAACTTCCCGATCTCTAGAAGATGCCAAAGAGTTGACGACAAAAAGCGTAGCGGTGGAAGGCAGCAAACTAGGGACGACAGACGACGTATCAGATGAGAGCGAGGATGACGAACAACAGGAGAACATGGAAGGGTACGACACCAGGAGCGAGGCCAGCAGCAGCAGTTTTGACAGCCAGTCCTCAATCTCTTCAAATGAGGAGCATGACGAGGAGAAAATGGATACATCTACAGCTCCCAAAACTAAAGGTCAGGATACAACGTTTCTACAGCTCCCAAAACTAAAGGTCAGATACATAATGCTGTTTGATATGTTGCTCTAAAGGCCACAATGTTTGCATAGTATTTGCGTTTATAGATGTACATAATGCTGTGGTGGATATGTTGTACATCAGCTAAGGCCACAGTCTAAATTGCATCCATAGGGGTACTTAATATTTGGCTGCATAGAAGAAACCTAAAAAATCATGACCAAGGATTATAGAGTTTTGAAGAAATATGCAAAAAACAACACAATTTGAGGTTTTGCCAGCCTACTACTAAGTAACCCCTATAATTGTAAGTTTCATTGTGGCCTATTAGAGACATGTTTGTACTTGTTTCTTTTTAATTTTCCTTTAAAATTTCAGTAATGCACTGATAAGCTTTTTTAAGGCTGTTTTTTTATTGGTGTTTTTGGTGTTTTTTGCTATCATTTTATGAAGGGAATTAAGGTGCACTTAAATGGGTAGGTGGGGTGTGAATTATGATGCATAGTATGGTATCATATGGTTTTTACAGTAGGTTTGCAAATACTGCCACTTAGTGGGATATGAATATTCAAAGGATCTGTGCCTAAAGGTAAAAAACATGTTGATATATTTTTTTATATGTTTGACGCAAAGAATGATATAAGTTTTAGAACTGGTGAAAAAACAGGGGTAAGTACTAAGGGAGTACGATTTAGGTGGGGCTTATTTGCAGGGCCACCCTGCGAAATGTATTACATGCACGTCTTATTTGCAGGGCAGCCCTGCGAATTGTGTTATACGTACGTCTTATCGAATTGTATTACATGTATGTCATATTCACAGGGCAGCCCTGCAAATTGTATCACACATACTTCTTATTCACAGGGCATCCGAACAAATTGTATAACACATTTCTTATTCTTATTTTGAGCAGAAAATATTACAAATTTAGAATTTTGTCAGTATTAAGTTGCACTCCCCCCCCCCTTCCTGGTAGATAAAGGTTTATGTCTTATGTCAGCAATGGGTGCAGGCCTACTGAGGTGTGGGGAACTTACCCCGACCTTAGGGGGCCCACACAGGCCCATATACGCTTAATGACCATTTAAAAAAACAATTGTTTTTAGATATTTGAGTCCCAAAGCGTGACTTGTCTGAAGTCCACACATTTCTTAGATTGTCGGTGGCCCTGCAAGGCCATGAGAAGGCAATTAAGTCCATGACCGTTACTGCTCTGCAGAAAACTCCGTACTACTGGGAAATTTGCAGGACTGCCCTGTGAATGACCACAACGGATGGTTTAACAATGAAGTGAATCTTTTTCAAAAAAGCAAAACAAGATTTAACATTCTAAGCTCTCTCAAGATTCATAACACAATCTCTCGAAAATCATTTTTTTGAAAATTGAAACTGAACGAAGTCCTCCATTTCATTGTGCCTTTTGTATTTTGAAGTGTAGTTTAAGTAATTAAATTTTTCTTTGAAAAAATATGTTAATAAACTTGGAAATATTTCTGGAAAAAGTGTACTTAACGTGCTTTAACTGGCAAGAGGTTTGATATATTATTCTAGTAGTTGAAGGGGTTAACAGTAGAGCTGTGACCGTTTAGCATGTACTCGCTACACGCTCGCAAATCTTGTAAACGTTTACTAAATACTTCATTGCGAGTAATCGTTTTTCATACATTATAGGCCTAGTGTCTTGCCGTTGAAAATCAGTATTCATGATTCAAATCACACACACATTCGGCTGACAAAATTCCAATCAATGATTTTTACAAACTGTAAACCCGATTAGCATAATCTTTTTTAAATGTACGAATCACAAATGCGCAGTAATCACCAATGAAATATTACAATCGCCGAGAACAAGTAACAATAAAAAATCGCGAATTAAACAGTGAAACTAACAATAGGCCTAACGTTAAACTAAGGCTTTAAATCCCATGCAATCAGGCCGTTTTTCATCGACCAAAAAACACTTGATGACAATCAGTACATTAAAATAAAAATGATAAGTCAAATAAATTTTGCAAGAAAGAAAAATATTGCATAATAAATAAAAGAAAAGGTTTTAACAAAGCTGAAATTCTGCATGCTTTGCAATGACCATTTTTTGAAAATAATTTCAGAACTTCCTGGTGGTGGTGGCGTAGTTTTGAAAGAAAAATGCCTCAGTATGCAAGATTTTAATGCACGAGCGAATGGACAAACAAGTTCTGGATGTTGAATTTAAATGACATTGAAAGGAAATTATCTGTTCTTTCTAAACTGAATTTCCATGCATATTTGCCATAAAAATGATAATTTGTACTTAGAAGTAAACTTTTATGATTTTGAAAGCAAAACTGGTCTAATGGGCAATGCAGCTCACTTTTCTACCATTTTCTCCTGGCAAGTATTTTTGGTTTGATACTAATTCGCTTTTTTCCACGTTTACTAAAGTAGTTGACAGCTCTAGTTAACAGGGAACAAATGGTAGAGAAGTGATTTTGGTACCATTGGAAGCAAAACAAAATTGTAGAATAACAAATCCTTAGTTTTGAGAGGCATTTAAAGTATTTGTCACTTTTGCATACAGGTTTCAAGGTCACTCAAATTTTATATTAGTGGATATTCATATATTTGTTATTGCAAAGTTATCACATATTTCTCCTTCCTCAAAAGATGAAGAACATGCATCTGCAGAGGAGTCATCAGAGAAGAAGGATAAGAGGAAGCGAAACCACTCCCCCATCGTCTACGAAAAAGAGAACTCTGAAAAGGAGGAGAAGGAAAGTGAGTTCGATGATATATTAATCTTAGTAGGAATTTATATAGCACTGTTAGTATCAAAATGATAATCATCAGTGCTGTACATACACAGGAATTATACATATATAAATACACACATATACATAAATATACACAAAGGTGGCATAACGGTGAAATTAACCCTTAAATACCTAGACCAAGCGTGTCATGCTCGATTGGGGACATACTTTTTCAAAAAATATTGTTCTTTGTCAAATAGGCCCACAGCAGTGATCTTGGTATCCTTGAAAGAGCTATGATAATTCTTTAAGAAATTATAACTTTTTGATGAAGGTTATGTTAAAGAATTTTGCAAAAAAATTGATTGGAAAAGAGAATTTTAAGAATGCACAAAATTTAATGGAAACACTTTTTTTCAAAAGTTTCCTTGCCATACTTCTAGACCTAGCTTTTGCTTGAAAAGTTGTGAACAACCATCAAAGTATCCAATTCCGGTCAAATTTTGATCAAAGTATCCAATTCCGGTCAAATTTTGACTGCTGTTACCATTATTATCTTTTTTTGCAATATTTGTGCCAAATTTGATGATTTTTAGCCTTTTAGAGATTAAATTTTTAAAAGATTGTAAGTTCTGATCGCAATACACCTATCATATGCAAAATATATCTTAAGAAAGGCCAAGCCATGTACTTTCAATTGATATCAAAAAGAGCAAGTACCCCCTCTCTAATCACATTTCATTTAGGTAATGATGAAGCTCTTTCTTTCACCGTTAGTCACTTTGGTCTAGTGGCAAATCTCTGTGCATAGCACACGGATGGCCCGCGTTCAATCTCGCACCAGACGCATGACTTTAGCTTTTCCGTTTATAATTACAGCGGTGATTTTTTGTGTGTTTATTTTCATTATTGGGGTATGTTATGCTTTGAGAAAAAAGTTACGCTGGTATTAATGGAGAGGAAATCTTACAAACAATCTAAATATGTAAGCATCTACAGATACCCCAACCTCCGCATCCTTACCCTCCAAAATGCCAGGAAAGCCTCTGACGGCTCCTCTATTTATGTCAGAAATGTTATTTCCTCGAGCCCCATCCCTATACAGTCTGACCTTCAGACTACTTGCCGTCTCGCGACCTTACACAAAACCATCACCTTTTGCAACATTTACATCCCCCAACCCCCCAACTCCCCCTTACTCTCCTCTCACCTTGATGACCTCATCTCCCAACTTCCCAAGCCCTTCATCCTGACTGGTGATTTCAATGCACACAACCCCCTTTGGGGTTCCTCTACCTCTACTGTCAGAGGAAACGCATCAAAAATCTTCTGAATCACCACAACCTTTGCATCCTTAACAACAGCTACCCCACTTACTTACACCCAGGTGCTGGCGCTTTCACCAACCTTGATCTTTCCATCTGTGACCCCTCCCTCTTTGTTGACTTCTCGGACTGGAGGGTTCACCCTTAACTTTGCAGGAGTGACCCATTTCCCCATCTTCATCTCCACCCCAACCACCTGGTCTCACCCCTTCCCAACCAACTGGAGATTCCAGCATGCAGACTGGGCCTCTACTCCACCCTGTGCAATGTCTCCATCACTAACGACATCCTCTCCAATCACCCCATCTCTCCACCTAATTACACTACCCTCACTTACACCTTCATCCCACAGAACTTTAAACCCTGGTTCACCACTGACTGCAAAAAAGCCATCTCCCTCAAGAACAAAGCCCTCCGTCTTTTTAAAACACACCCCATAACCTTGACAACTTTCGCATTCTCAGAGCCAAATCCAGCAAGACTATTAAACTCAGCAAAATGTTCTCCTGGGAACCTATGTCACGTCCCTGGATCTCCAGACCTCCCCCTCCAAGGTCTGGAATATGATCTCTAACCTCAAAGGGAAAAGCTCCTTCAACAACATCTCTCACCTCATCCATAACAACACCAAAATCAGAGACCTCAAAGGCATTACCAACTGCCTAGCCTCCACTTTCGCCAATACCTCCTCAAATGACAATCCTTTTTACCCTTTCCGAAACCAGAAAATCGAGGCTGAAAAGAACCCTCTTCAAGTTCTAGTCCAACAATCAGGAAAACTACAATCTCCCATTCACCTACTCCAAGCTCTCCTCCGCCCTCAAAAATTCTGGGTCCTCATCTCAAGGCCCTGACGGCATCCAGTACAATCTACTCAAAAATCTTCCGAGGAGAAATACTCTTCAAGATTTACAATAACCTGTGGTCCTCAAACTCTTTCCCAACACCTGGAGAGAGACCATCATCACCCCAATCTCCAAAACTAACAAAGACAGATCCAACCCAAAAAACTACAGACCCATTGCTCTTACCTCCTGCCTCTGTAAGATCATGGAATGTATGGTCAACTACAGGCTCTGCTGGTACCTCGAGAGGAACTCCATCCTTTCCCTCACTCAAAATAGTTTCAGGCAAACCAAAACTGCCTGGACCACATCCTCAAACTTAGACACCTTCATCTGTGAAGCCTTCGTCAGAAATCATTGCGCCATCTCAATCTTCTTCGACATCGAAAAGGCCTTTGACACCACTTGGTGGTATGGTGTTCTCAGAGACCTTCACAACTCCAGCCTTTAGAGGCCTCCTACCCACCTTTATCCAGAACTTCCTCCACTCCCGCCACTTCAGAGTTCGCATCGGAAACACCTACTTTCAAAGGTACACCCAACATCTGGGTGTCTCCCAAGGCAGCATTCTCTCCCCCACTCTCTTCCTTAAAATTAATAGCATCACCAAAAGTTTCACCCCCAACATCAAAAGTTCCCTCTATGTCGACGATTTCACTATCTACTCATCCTTTCCATGGTCCATACTCTCCAAAATAACCTACAATGTTGTCTGGCTCACTGGAGTGACTTCAACAGTTTCAACTTTTCAAAAGACAAAACTGTTCTTATCCATTTTACCAACAACAACTCCTTCCACCTCCTCCCCAATCTCCGTCTAAAAGATTCCATAATCCCTAGTAAAGACACTTCTTCCTTTCATGGAATCACTCTCGACTCCACAAACTTTCCTATCACCCCCACATCAACACCCATAAAACCAAATGCCACAAAACACACAAATCTCCTCAATCTCCTCCAAGCACTGACTGGGGGGGGGCAAATCATCTCACCCTGCTCACCTTATACTGCTACCTCCTCAGATGCAGGCTGGATTATGGCAATTTCATGTTATCCTTTACCCACAAATTTGGTTTGAAACACCTGGAGGTCACTGAGAACACGGCCTTAAGGCTTTGTCTTGGTGCCACTCACACATTTCCTATCACCAGTCTTCACGTCGAAGCTAACGAACTCCCCTTTGACCTCCGGTGCATGAAGGCTGGCCTTTCCTTTGCTCTCCGCATCCTCTGATCCACGAAACCCTTGCTTCCATTTCATCCACTCTCCCTCCACCAACCTCTTTAATATCAACAAATGAATCCCCCCACCTTTCAGGATCAGGATGCACTCCCACTTCTCCAAAGCCAGCATCAACATTTTCTTGATTGCCAGACACACCAACCCACCTACATTCACCTGGACTATCCCCCCCCCCCCCCCTTCCCCCTTCAAGGTTTTCCTTGGTCTTTCTTCCCTCACGAAAGCTTTCCACAACCCAGCCTTCTTTCACTCTAAATACTGTCATCGCAGTAAACATTTCCACGACTACTCCTTCCTCTGCACCTACGGCTCCACACGGGAAGGCTCCTCTGCAGCTGCCTCGTCTGTCCTGGCCTCACCCTCTCCTCAAGGTTATCCGACGGCACCTCTATCTACTCTGCCGAGGCGAAAGCCATCCTCCTGGCCTTAAACTTTATAGAACTCTCTTTCCGCTTCATTTCGTCATTTTATCTGACTCTTAATCTGTCCTCACAGGCATCCTCAACATGCTCTGGCCCAACCCTCTCATTCTACAAATCCTCAACAAACTCCACACTCTTTCCCTCCCTTGGAAAGAAAATTATCTTTTTTCTGGATTCCCAGCCATGTTGGCATCCCTGGCAACGAGAGAGCCGACAAAACTGCCATCAAAGCTCTGTCAAATAACATCTCTCCTTTTACTATTCCACACTAAGACCTCGATCTCCAACTACATCAAGAAAACCTGGCAAAACTCCTGAAATCACGAAACCAGTAATAAACTTCACATCATCAAACCCAAAGTTGGGACCAACACCCCTCTGCATAGTCGTAAATGCAGGGAAGACATTGTTGTCACCTGCATTCGCCTTGGCCACTCCTCTCTTACTCACTCCCATCTCTTATCCAGCTCCCCTGCCCCACTTGCAACATCGATCTCTCCATCAAGCATATTTTCTTAACCTGTCCCCGATAACAGAACTCCAGATCTCTTCTCTCCTCACTCTTCTGAATCTCGGACTTATTCGAAAATCAATTCTTCCTCAAACATCATCAACTTCCTCTGCAACAACAACCTCTTCCACCACATATAATCTCCTCCCTTTCTACACCTAACCTTACTCACCCCTTTCTACACCTAACCTTACTTACCCCTTTCTACACCTAACCTTACTCACCCCTTTCTACACCTAACCTTACTCACCCCTATCTTTTCACCTAAATTTGTCTCCCACATTTATTCAGTCTTTCCCCTTTATCTCCCTTAGAGACCTTCCATCCCCACTATCCTAACTCTTACACCATTATTTATTAACACCCTCTTGGCACATTTGACTCTGACTGTCGCGGTGCCGTTAAACATCAACAAACCAAACATAAAAAAATCCTCATTTTTCATTTTTCTCAAGAAAAAATAAAAGCTCAAAAACATTGGCCTAATTTGGCCTAAAATGAGCAAATATCAATATTTTGTGGATATTTTTTTATTTCGACTTTTTTTATTGAAAAATTGATTTGTTTTATCATTCATATAAAACTAAATTTGTAGTGGTAGAAAACGAAAGAAAAGGTGTGAAAATTAACTTAATTTTAAACCCCTTTAAGGGTTAAAAACATAGCACAAATTAAATAAGTACATATTGAAACCTTTTTTTTTCAATTAACTTATTATGGTTGCATTTCTTTGATTTAGTGGTAGCGAATTCTAAAGAAATTTGGCAGCATGGTAGTCCTCGTTTCCCAACCCCCTCTCTCTACTTTTTTTTTACCCATGCACCTCCTCTCTTGATCCCAGCTTTGTGGCATTTAGTTCCTGTGTTTCTCTTAATCTCCCGGTTTTTTCCTTCCTACCTCTGAAATGATCTAGCCTCTCAGGCACAATTTGACCCTAGCTGTCGTGGTGCCATTAAGTCCTCTTCAAACAAACAAACATGGTAGAATGATGGGGGTCCTGTTGTTGTGGACTTCGTGTGTGGTATTTTATATTTGTTTTCATTTGTTGATCTGAAGTTTTTAGAGGGGTTATCTTTTATCAATAGGCCATTAATTATAATACAAGATAGTGGCAAACCAACTCTAGCTTTGTATGTAAGTAATATAATTTTCCAGGTAATTCTATGTTAGACCTTGAGCCAGTGCAAATCTTTAAAAATGGGTGTTCTAATGATCCATCACCATCATGGGATGTAACAAATGCATGACTTAATTTAACAAGGGCATTTTCATTTACATAACATTTTATTTTGTTTATAGAGCTGTACAATAGCTTTTAAACAAATGTCAATAATTTGAAGACCCATCGAAAGATTTTTTTTTTATGTAAAGATACAAATGTTAATTACTTGCTATGGTGAGAGATATTTGGGCTCATTACTAGTCTTCATGATGTCACAACTAATCTTGATTTCAGTCATTTAACAAATGAGAGAGATCCATCAAAGATTTTTTTATTAAAAGATAAAAATGTTAATTAGTTGTTATGGTGAGAGATATTTGGGTCCATTACCAGTCTTTATGATGTCACAACTAATCTTGATGTCAGTCATTTCACAAATGAGACTTGAATATCTCTACTTATGATAATTTTTATAAGATATTAAAATGGCTTCTTCACCATACTATTTTGTGCCAAGTCCTCTTTTATGTAAGTTTACCTTGCTTGACCACTGAACTTACCCTTTCATCTTCTGGCCTTGCTCACTATCTTACATAAATTAATCACTTTTTGCCAGATTTGGCAAAGCAAATTATGAAAATAACAAACAGAAATAAATCTTCTTTTTTACATTCAGTCACAGACGATACAGAGATGGGAGACCTGAATGAATTCCAGAAAGGTGAGACAAAATCACGTGAGTTTTATGGTCAGGTTTATTTAAAGATAAAAATGTTACATTTATTTTTGGCAATCTATTCAAGTTTGCTAGTTTCATAAACAGGTTGCATAATTCATCCAGTTGTTTTTTTCTGCATTTATGGCAGAATGGATAGGGAAAGGAATGTCTGTCTGCAGTCCTTATCTTTCAGTTAATAATTTTGTTTTTTGAATTTTGTCCAAGTTACTTTTCCTTTATCAATATTTGAATAGATAACCAGTACAGTTGAACAATGTGACCCAACAGATTGTAATAGTAGTTTTGTTTTGTTTGGAACTATGCCAATATAACAAGACAATTTTTTAAAAGTATAATATTTATTTGTGTATGAATATTTGTACTAAATAGTAAAGGTCTAGAGTCATGAGTTGATCATCCCAAGATGATTTTCTGTTATAACTTGTCCTCTATGTCTCAATGGTTTGGATATGCAGTATCCTGTGTTAAGCATAACAGATGTAGATACATCAGAAGTTGAAGGATCTATACCACGAAAGGAGAATACTGATAAGATATAGGTCACATGGTATTAACTCTGCAAGTAGTTTTGTACTGTTACTAATATTTTTGACCTCTGTGGTCTATCAGTCATAGTATCATCTTGCCAAGCTTAGCTCCCAGGTTTGAATTCGGCCTGTGAACTATCAGTCATATTTTCCAGCTTGCAAAGCTAAGGTCCTGGGTTTCATTTCTGGTCCGTGGTCAATCAGTCATAGTATCAGCTTGCCAAGCTTAGGTCCTAGGTTTGAATCCCAGCCCGTGGTCTATCAGTCATAGTATCAGCTTGCCACCTTAGGTCCTAGGTTTGAATCCTGTTCCGTGGTCAATCAGTCATAGTATCAGCTTGCCATGCTTATGTTTGAATCCCAGCCCGTGAGTTATCAGTCATAGTATCAGCTTGCCAAGCTTAGGTCCTAGGTTTGAATCCCAGCCCGTGGTCTATCAGTCATAGTATCAGCTTGCCACCTTAGGTCCTAGGTTTGAATCCTGTTCCGTGGTCAATCAGTCATAGTATCAGCTTGCCATGCTTATGTTTGAATCCCAGCCCGTGAGTTATCAGTCATAGTATCAGCTTGCCAAGCTTAGGTTCTAGGTTTGAATCCCGGCCTGTGAGCTATCAGTCATAGTATCAGCTTGCTAAGCTTGGGTTTTAGGTTTGAATCCCAGCCCGTGAGTTATCAGTCATAGTATCAGCTTGCCAAGCTGAGGTCCTGGGTTTGATTCCTGGTCCGTGGTCAATCAGTCATAGTATCAGCTTGCCAAGCTTAGGTTTGAATCCTGGCCCGTGAGCTATCAGTCATAGTATCAGCTTGCCAAGCTTAGGTCCTAGGTTTGAATCCCAGCCTGTGAGCTATCAGTCATAGTATCAGCTTGCCAAGCTGAGGTCCCGGGTTTGAATCCCAGCCCGTGAGCTATCAGTCATAGTCTCAGCTGGTGATGAAAGGATATAACGTACCCAATTTACCTACTTACCAAATAATTAAAAAGAAGAAAGGTTAAGAGTTTTAAATTCTGCATTGCTGTTTTTTTAAGTATCAGTGGGAAGTGGTTGATGTGATTCACTTACAGGTGCAAGCAAACAAATTTCAAAAAGTTTTCCCCTTGCCAAGGAAGTTTGGTGAAGATAGGATATAGCGTCTTTACCAGTCTGGTTTGTACCCCCAATCGGGAGAACAGTTTTGTTCTCCTGGTTAAAGGATCCTTAACATAAGTATCCCACAATGCATCTATTCAAACTTTGTATAGGAATAATATAAGAATCAAACACATTTCGAGCGCTGGGAACTCAACCACTGCCAAGGGTTCATATTTTTCATCTCAATTTTAAATAATGGCATATGAATGATCTTTTCACCGTACGCTTTTAAAATTCACTGTGCGGTTTTCGAGAAATTTGAAGAAAAGTGATGAATTCTTATTATGTGTTACCGTTAGGTAATCGCGCTTTAACAAGGTTTTCTGAAATCATGAGAAATAACTTGAGGATTTGTGAAAATTGTTTAGCAATAACTGCGTGATAGTAACGAAGTTGTTTTACTTTTGCGAAATTGAACATGAACAAAGCAAACTTTGTTACAAACCTTCAATGAAACGACTGATAAACGTCTATGACTGAAACTTCACAATAAAAATGGCGGCTTCCATATATCACTGTAAGCTCAGTGCGCATGCTTGAATCTCCCAATCGGGGATTATTGAGTACCCCGATTGACGGTACAAACCGAACTGTGTACCCTTGTCTCACTAGTACATCCCCTGCTTAAAATTGAGAATGCTGAGACCAGCACTAAGATGAAACAATGCCGCCGCCGCTGGTATCAGCATTACTTATGTTTTCCTTTATTTCCAAACCACAAGTATGGTGTCAGTTTCAAAGCTCTCTGGCCAAATCCTTTTGGCAAACAAAGGGTGTCTTTGTTTGTGTTTGCTATTTAGGGGGAAAATGTGGAAGAGTATCTTTTGATATGGCTGGTAGCAAGAAGTAAGTTAATTTGGTGGAAAGTTTGTTCATTTGTAATAAGAAAATTTTTGTGGAAATTTTAAAGCAGGCAGTATAGTAATGCATCAGTCCATTTATCCGTCTGTCCACATCTATTGTCCGTCCGGCCTCATGCATTGTTCAGCTATTAGGAAACAAAAGATTGCTACCCTAGGAAAGGAGTTCCAACTATTTTTATGAAAATAAATTTCTATAAAAGAGTACTAATTCATTCCAGACTTGAATAGCAGCAATTAAAGTATTAAAGTATTTGTTCTGGGATAAAAAAACTTGAATGATAGAGCTAATGACTGAATGGAATAGATAAGAAAGTGTGTTGCAAATGAGTAGCTAAAAACATAAGTTGTCGCTTGAATAAAGTGGAAGACTTATGATAATCTGCAAATTATTCTGTACTAAGTTTTCATTCTAATTTGGTAGATAGATCAGCCCTATCTGGTTTATAAGGGGAAAAATTAAGCATGTTGGTATTGGAAGTGTCAGATTTACGTGAAGGCTGGAGAGGGGGCACTAGTGCAATGGAGTGAGTGGAGGTTACAGTGAAGGTTTAAATGGTGAGTTAAGAGTATATTTGTTAAATGAGTGGATGGCAAAAGGTGGGTTGGGGTAGTATGTGAATGGGGATGTTAGGTGAATAGGGAATGTTAGGTGAATGAGGGAATGTTGAGGAATAGAGGATGATAGGTGAATAGAGGATGGTAGATGAACGGAGGATGGCATGTGAAGGGAGGGTGGTAGGTGAATGGGGCATGTTGAGTTGATAGAAGTGAGGGAATGAGAGTTGAAAAGAATGATGGGTGAAAGATGGTAGAATGGTTGGTAGATGTAGGAACTAGGATGAAAGGTGGAATGGCATGGGGGACAGGATGTGATAAAATGTGGGACAGGGTGGGATGGCATCTCAGACAGGGTGGCATGTGGGACAGGGTACCATGGAATGTGGGACAGGATGCCATGGCATATAGAACAGGGTGGGACAGGGTGAAATGGCATGTGAAATAAGGTAGTGTCATGGCCTGTATGACAGGCTGGGATGGCATGTGGGACAAGGTGGGATGGCATGGGGGACAGAGTGTAATGACAAGTGAGACAGGATGGCATGTTGTCTGGATTTCAGGTGGGATGGGACAGGGTGGGATAGGATGGAATGGCCTGTAGGACAGGGTGGGATGACATATAAGACAGGGTGGGATAGCATGTGGGATAGGATGGAATGGCCTGTAAGACAGGGTGGGATGGCATGTGGTACATGGAAGGATGCCATTTGGGATAGGGTAGGATGGTGCAGGGAGGGATAGGATATGGGACGAGGTGGCCTATTATATGGGACAGGAAGGGATGACATGTGGGACAGGGTGGCATGGGACAGGGTGGCAAGGTATATGGGACAGGGTGGCAAGGCATATGGTGGGATGTCATCTTGATATCAGGAGTAATGGCATACAGGTCATGTTGTGGGATGGTATCTGGATCTCCGGTATGATTTCCTGTAGGGAGGGATATAGGATGGAACATCCTGCAGAACAGATGGTGGGATGGCAGTTGTGACATAGGGTGGAAAGCATGTTATTAGCGGTGAGGGGATTTGTATCATTTGTGATGTCTGGTTATGTTTATGATATTCTGCACCCCAAAGGTCTCCAATTTAGTGTGAGACTCAAACTAGATACGACCTCATTTTCGGCTGAGGGCACCTTTAATCTACTACCTGCATTGGTATCATATATTAATCTTCTTTTTTTTCCTTTCCAGAACAATCAACGAAAATGAAGTACCTTTTTAGAGATGCACGGTACTTTTAATCAAAAGTAACAACTTTGAGAATATATCTCTTGCCAAAGCAAAGGTGGGTGCTTTTATTTATCAGTTGTTAACCTTGGGAAACTTTGAACTATGTTGTAATGGTAACTATAAGCACATGTGTCCCAGAGTTCCAATTTTGTCCAGAGTAGATTTGTTAATCATTTCCCCCTAAAATATCTTTGGCTTCTCGGACTGTAGTACTTGTGGTTTTGAGTTTGTGTTTTAAGTTTTACTTGAAAGTTACAAGATTTCTCCAATTTGCTTAAATCTTTAGAGGGGAGGTGTTTATTTGGTGGGTTTATATAATACTTACGATGTCCATTGTGAAAAGTGATCACCAGTGATGTGTATCTTGAATTTGCAAGAAAATAGCACACTCAATTTTTAATTCTTTAAAGTTCTTAAGTTACTAAGCAAATTATCATTACCACGTTTTTTTTGAGAGAAAAATCATTTTCTCATATTTTGATTTGTTATTTAACTCTGAATTGATATCAAATGCAAGCATCTTAGGTCATGTATCAGTATCATGACTTGAGAATATATACACTGGGAGCTGGGATCTACAATCACTTTCTCAACTTCCCGGAATGAGATGACCAAAAAAAATTTCCAGGCATACCTAATTATTTAAGGTCAGGTAACATAGTTTTTGCCATTCTCTAAGAGAAAGCTAACTTAGCTTTGAATGTAGATAGATGGTAGGGTTTTCTAACAAAACTTTTTACCACAACTTAGATTTGGCCCTGCACTTACAGAAGTCAGTGCCAAGTTGGTTTCAGATTGATTTTTCAGTCCCTGTTCTGACATTCATTGTATGTATTTTTTGTTGCAGGGGGTGTGGTCAACGTTGCCTTTCAATGAACAGCGACTGAACCAAGCCTATAGAGAGTGTCGGCACGTTCTCCTCGTCTTTTCTGTCAAAGAAAGCGGAAAATTTCAAGGTTAGCAATATGTCGTGACTAACACTAATTAATATTCGTAATATATTCAAGAAAAATATGTGATCCCATTCTGATGCATAGTCTGTTTGTTCCATCTTGTGTAATCACATCATAGTTTCTGCCATAAAGGATTAAATCCTTTGTAATCAATCAGAAACAGGAGTTTGGATCTCCTTTTGTTAAAGTATATTCCTTTTTCTATTTAAATTTCCCAACTGTAACTTCTTCAGTATGGATAATTTATTAGCAGTAGGAACTGTGGAAGACATTGAAGAAATGAGAGTGAAAATTAAGAGGATTTATTTTAGAGAATAGGTCTGTTAATTGTTATCAAGAAATTTGTTAAGATAATTTAATTAAAAAAAATGTAAGAACTTTGGGACAATGATAGTTATAGAAATAATACTTAGTATTCTTGTTCAAAAATGATCAAAACAAGACAATATCATAAAGATAATCATTGTCAAAGAAATTTTTTCATTTATGATTTTACTGTTATTTAAAATTATTGCAACTACCAACATTAGGCTTTGCCCGTCTGCGATCACAGTCGAAAAGGGATGGACCAGTGGTGAGCTGGGTTCTACCTTACGGTATGAACCGCTCTATGCTAGGAGGTGTCTTTAAGGTGGACTGGATAACCAGGTTCGTACGTCATGCTTCTTATTTCTCCATTTTCTTAGTCTCATTTTAAAGGAGATAGTGGCGTAAAGTGAGGGATAATTTTTGTCAATTTATGTAGATTTTAATTAATAGAAGTCTCATCACAAGGTCTGTTTTTACAGAACTTTTTATCCATTGTGCGCAAGCAAACAAATTCCATAAAGTCTTGAGAAAACACATACAAATTTTGATTACTTGGGTCAGGATTTATTTAGTAATGTTTATGATATTCCATACCTGATTTATTATGAGACTCATCTTTAATACGTGCTCACTTTTTGGCCGCCAGCTCCTTTTAGTACTTTTCCCACTTTGTTTAGTATGAACGATGACATTACATAGAGAAAATGTACAGTGAAAGTTTGCTTACAAGACCAAATAAATGATGACAAATTCTATTAAAAGTCTGGCAAATCACACTTTTTGCAACAGTTGAATAAGTTACCCCTAAAGGTACGTGGACACATTAGCATAATTTCTAAATTTGTTAAAAGTTATCATTACGCAATAAAAACAAAAATCTGACTGTTTTTACAGTGTTTTTAATCTCAGCCATCGATTTGCATATACTGTGCAAATTTTGTAATATATTATAGTGTGACCTTGATATTTTCTGTAAATTCTTTCTTTTTAAAATGTCTGTCATAATTCTTTAAAGTGGTGCAGCAAATTATGACCAAAAGTGTTTTGAGTCTTTTCTACTAATCAAATTTAGACTTTCCCATGATTTTCAGTGTCCAAGATTTAGGAAAGAATTTGTATTGCAATTATGTATAAAGCATTAAAGAAAATTATGATTTATGAGTTGGCTTTAAAAATTGAGAACGAAATTTTGAATTTTATTTGATGAAAGTTACATCTAGTCACTGCTCTCAGTTTAAAGTTTGCTTGTTCAATTATCATCCAGTAATTTCTGAAAATTTTAAAGAGAGAGAAATTTGTAATTGAAATGAATAGTGTATTAGGGCCATTGTGACAGACTGCGGAATGGCCCACCATTCTCCATTCTGTAACGGTTGTGACAGACAGTGGAATGGCCCATTACATTCATGTTGATTTATTTGGCATCTGTTTCATTTTACCTTGATCCTCTTAGATCCCTGCTGTTCTGTTATGATTAGAATCGAATTACAGTTTCTGTACTTGTACTTTTGTGACATTTTGTGTGTTGATATTGGTATTTGATAACGATAGTTGTCTTTGTTTCTTACAGACATGATTTACCTTTCACCAAGTGTGCTCATCTTTATAATTCCTGGAATGAAAACAGGCCTGTAAAGATTGGTAGAGATGGACAGGTAATACAACTTGTTATTTCTGGGTTTTTTATACTTTTTTGCTTGATAAGAGAATTATCATGATATTCATCAGAAAGTGTAAAATCATGTGAAACATTTTCATGCAGTTATTCAACGATTAAATGCAAGTTTAGAGAAGGAAAATATAAGACTTTTAAAAGCTGACATGGAATGACTATTCTTAATATCACCTACTTACCTCCTCCTATGCTCAGCACTTCTCCTCAGTATCTTTTCACCTCTGACATGATTTAATCTTTCTGGAAGTTTGACCTTCACTGTCATGGTGCCGTTAAATCTCACCAAACAAAAACCTTCAATTTAAAGGATTAGTTAAGGGGTCAAGCAAGTCCTATTTTAAATGATTTTTTTTTTCTCACCGATGCACCTCCTCTCTATCCCAACTTTCCGACTTTTAAGTTCTCGTATTTCTCTCAATCTCCCCGTATTCTTTCCTTTCTACCTGTAGAATGATCTAACCTCTCAGGCACAATTTGATCCTCGTTGTCGTGGTGCCGTTAAGCCCTTATTAAACAAACAAACAAACAACAAATGAAGCAAAATGGTGAAGAAAACATACAAATTTCTTATTCTATTAAGGAGATATTAATGGTATTATTTGTGTAGAAACGACTGAAATCAAAACTAGTTGTGACGTCACAGCCTCCGATTCCTCAGTCTTTATATATTCTATCTTATTTTGTCCTAAGCTTTTGTGACTTAAAAACTATTGGATAGGTCTGAAAATTAGTAAAACAGAATTTAGCTTGAGTAATTTTGATTTGCTACCGGAAAAAAGTTCAAGGAAAAGTAATTCAAATAGTACAAAAGGTTTCCCTTACTCTACCAGCTTTTTTTCGAAAATGCGCTCAGGAGGTGGAGTCAAAGATGGGACACCCAAAACAGAGATACTATCACTGCATGGTAGAGTTAGTGTTAATCAAGGGCTGATTGTTGAAGGTCTTCTGTCTTCCAAGCAGCAGAGTCGGGCTCCCAAAATGGTAATAATATTGCCACGTAGTAGAGTAAGGGTTCAAAACCATTCAAAAGGTCTGAAAAGAAGTAAAACAGAATCTAGCTTGAGTAATTATAATTTACTACTGTACCTGAAGAAAGGTTGAGGAAAAGTAATTGAAATTGTACAACAGTTTAATAAATTTTTTACTGAAAATCTTTTCTCTAAAAATGAGTACTGAACTAATCCTTTAACATTAGTAGGGGGAGAGTTCCAAGAAAGGGGTAGAAAAAACAATTTGAGTCGCAAGAGGACATACATGTACACATAGGACATAGTGTGTTAAAGAAATGTTGTGTCATTAGAGGTAGGTTGCGGGGAGGACATCATATCTAGGAGGGAGTATCAGTATTCAGATATGACCTGTTGAGAGCAATGTGATTTCCTATCTCTTCTCTCAAACTTTCCATTCTGATTATACTCTACCACATGCACTTTTCCACCTAAACTTTTGCACCTTTTTCATTTTGAGGGATTTTCTCTTGTGACTGCTTTTGGTGAGATTGTTCTTTTAATTTTTCCCTCCCGTTGTGACCAGGCCCTCGCGCCATATTCGGTAAATGTACAATGGATCTTGTATAGTAGTTTTGCGACTTTTTTTCTAGTTGCTTTGGGTCTCCAGGCCCTCGGTATTTTCTTTCCAACATGACCAAACGTTTCTGCCTTGACCTTGACTCTCTATTCCCTCCCCGTGACCCACCTGCTACCTCCATTGATCATTCCTCAGCCACCAGTCTCTAAAATCTTAATCATTCAGGGCACCAACAAACCAAAGAGTTTCCCCCTTCCTCATCCACAAGGCGCTCCACGGCCTTGTTGGTACCCTCCCCAAGCTGTCTACCCTCAGATCCAGCGACACCAGGGACACTCAAGCCATCACCACCCTCCTCACCACCAAAACCTAGCTAATACTGGTATCAACATAACAGTCACTCCCTACCGTTTCCTGAACTCCAGCGAAGGCGTCATCAGAACCAGGAACATTGACTACTTGATCAATGAAGACCTCGTTGAGGAACCTGCCATCCAACACGTCACTGTGGCCCGTCATCTTTTCCTCAAGAGCGACAGTGCTGAAACACCCACCAATAACATCTTCTCGACTTGTCAAAAAAAAAAAAAATCAACACAGCCCACCATTAAAATCCACATGTATGAACATACTTCTTGTCCAATTTTCAAAAACAAACACTTCCAAAAAAAAAAGGGACTGATCCAAAGAAAGTACAGACCAACCCAGAAACAACAGATCTTCCTCCAGATAACCCCCCACCTTATGGTGTACAACAGAAACAATTATAATAACACCCACAACATTATACAATGGAAGATCAGGAGTCACCTTATGGTGTACAACAGAAACAATTATAATAACACCCACAACATTATACAATGGAAGATCAGGAGCCATAAGGCCAACTCAGAAGAAATTGACCTCCTGGCCACCACCTTCAACCCGGTCATTTCTCGCTCAATACCAACGTTCAGCCAACCAGCCTTAACAGCCCCAGCTCTCCTTTCCCTTCATCCTTCTTGGTGACTTTAATGCCCACAATCCCCTGTGTGGCTCCATCACCACCACCCGTAGAGGCAAGCTTGTGGAAATCCCTCATCAGCACAGCCTCTCCTTACTCAATACTAACTCCCAGACCTACCTTCATTCTGCAACAGGCTCCCTCACATGTATTGACCTGTCTATCTGTTCCCCCAACCTCCTCTTTGATTTTAGCTGGAAGATCACTATATTGAATATTCCCTGCTCAGCCACTTTGCCATCTTCTCATACTCCCAAGCCTGTCCTTCTTTCTTTACTCAACCTTAAGTGGGATAACCCCACATCTTAACTCCTCCTTCATAAACTCCTTGTTTTACACCTTTGCACTCCTCTTTCGATCCCAGCTTCTTGGCTCATAGCTCTTTTCTTCCTACCCCTGGAATATTCTAACCTCTCAGGTACAAATTGACCCTCACTGTTGTGGTGCTGTTAAGCCCTAATCAAACAAACATTAGTATTAAAAAATATTAAAAGTTGTAAGAAGTATTTAAATTCAAGCAAACAAGTTCATAGCAAAGTAGTTTCTGCACCAATATTTTTCTTATAAAATCCTCTATCTTAAGATGGACTTGCCGAACCAGTGAAATAATCCTTTGAGGGAAATAAATGACTTAGAAAGGTTGTTTAATTTAATCTTACCCAGAGTTTGAATTAATTATAAAATATCTAACGGTTCTGAATAAAGGTTTCGAAAATCTTGCCACAACAAATTGTGACAGAAATGATATAATGTAGTTAATACATCTTTATATGCTTCCCACTATCATAATTTAATGTACTATTCATGGCACAATTATATGGAGGATATTTTTATAGCATATATTTACCACATATATACTGTTACTGACTCGAAAAATCTTTTTAAAAGAAATTGTAATGAAAAAAAATTGATTCTTCCGCCAATTCCCATTTTTTTCCATGGTTATGACCGCAGCAACCGTAGATTTTCCAGGTCTGATCTTACCTTACTATCTTTGTTATGTCATAAACAGGAGATAGACCCCAACACTGGAGAATCCTTGTGCCGTCTGTTTCCTCCAGATGAACATATAAACGTTATTGAAATTTTACGCGACGCTCGAAGACGGAGAAGGGAAGAAGCGTTCCGCAGGAGGGAGCCTTTAAGGTTAGGATCAAGGCCCATTCACCTTGGACTGTTTCATTCTTGTACCAGTTTCTTGTATGTTTTGGACTGGACTTAAACCCTTTTTTTTTTTGTGTGAAAATTTGATGATCGTGGAAGACATTTTTGGACTTGATTTCTTGTCAAGCAATGTGAATAACTGAACATTCACACTAGTTCTTGCACGGAGAAACCAGTTGGGATTGTGTTATACAAGACCATGAGCAGTTCCTGTGGATGAAGTGATATATATTTTTTTTTTTGTAAAGATGCATAAACTTTATCAACTTGAGGTTACACACAGAAAAACACACAAAACAGCTTACATTGAAAATGAAATCACTGCTCTTATAAACAATATATTCAGTCACTGAATATTGCACTGATACAGCCTCACATAATTATATTTTTGTGAAACTTTCTGACAAAATAACTTTCAGTAGTTTTTGATATGGAAGAAGGTAAGTGATTTCTAAAATTTCTTTTATTCCCCTTTGTTCTTGTTGGTAGATATTAGCTCATACATATTGCATGATTATCCTCCATTATTTGTTGCAATGACATGGCTCTCTCATTGGTCGTGTTTTTAAAGGATAGTGTCAATTCCATCTCACATGAAAGAGGACAATAAAATTGTTAAGATTTCATTTGTACATGGCATAAATTTAATCAGAAATAGCTTGAGACCAAAACCGAAATATCTGTAAAATTACAAGAAGGCATGTGAAAGTCATTGCATTTTGTTGGGGGATACCCCACCCCACAAACAAAATTGCTTTTTACTAACCCTACTGACCCAGCACTTTTGGGTTCTCCCAGTACACTGATTATTGTGTACAATGTACGATTGTGCTCGTCTTTTTGGGGGAAAATTAGAAATTTCAAAAAAGCAGTTCATTTATGTTGATTGCACGTTTCATCTATTGAAAGAACTTGACTTTATGGTATCATGCAATTGGAATTTTGTGGAGTTTGAAATTAAACACAATTTTGAAGTATGAGAAGGAATTTTGTTATAATTTTTTTTTTGTGTGTCAAAATGGTCCAGAAATCCCCCAAAAAGTGCCTAAATTGTCCCAAATTGAAAATTACAATAAGGTATGAATAAAATTTGAGCACATTTGGAATTTTATGATTTATTTAAATGAGTTGGGACTGAACAGTAAATCACAAAAAAAAATTAAAGTATACCCTGAATTATTTAAAGAAAAAAATATTTTTTGCAATTATTTAAAGAAGAAAAAAATTGAAATTACCAATGTTTGGCCCTAATTTACCCTGAAAAATTAAGTGTGACCTCCACAAAAAATGGTTAAAGGTATACAAAAATCACCCTTATGTTAAGTGGGGAACTTCCTCAAGTAATTTTTTTTAAATAGAGCACACTCTAAAAGTCAAATTTTTGTATGCTACCGTGTTTACGGGTTAATAATTGTTTTTAGTTTCCTCTCCATTCAAAAAACTTATGTGGAATTTGAAGGAAATAAAATAAGTTTGCTGGATTAGAATAAAATAATGTTGACAATTAGAAATATGAAGTGCAGTAGGTTAACAAGCCAAACTCCAATTCAAAATGTACTGCGTTGGATTCCCTGTTTGAACATGCTGATTTTAGTTGAGACTCGGCTGTAAATGAGCAGCAGTTTTGCTTTAAAGGTATCCTGCAATGGATTAGTTTTCTGTCCAGGGAGAACCAGTGATTCCCATCAATCTGCACCATAAAAATGCAGGCACAAGCACCTGCCTTATCACCTGCCTCATCACCTGCCTTATCACCTGCCTCATCACCTGCCTTATCACCGGCCTTATCGAGTGGAGTTCGCCAATCATAAAGAAATAATTTATTGGAACTTGAGTCGATATTTCCTCTTTATCCACAAGAAAAAATCCACAAAATAATTAGCATATCGCTACTTAAGCGATATTCTTATGTCTGATTAAATGAATCTGATATTTTGAGTAGCCTAGGTCAATGTGACATGGTAACACAGTGAAAGTTATGCATTGTAGGCCTTGCTGTCTCCTTATTCTTATGTCACACGACTTTTTTAATAGTGGTCCAGCCGTTTCTTTTTGGCTTAATTTATCACTAATATCTCAAAAACGAGTGGAAATTTCTGATAGTTGTTTGTTAATGAAATGTTCGGAATATTAAAAGGAACATATTTATGGCAAAATCACTACCTGTCCATATACCTTTAACAGGTCTTCATTGTGCCATACAGACAATGTTACCATATTTTCCAACCTAACATAAACAGATGAAAAATAATTGTATTCATAACATGATAAAAAACTAAAGAGTTATAGTCTTATCACCATTTTATTTAAAGGAACACCAGACTAAGAAGTAAGTGCATATTTTTAGGGGTCCCCTCAAAAATCAAATGCTTATCTAGCACGTAACGGTATCGCAATTTTCTGGTTAATACGAATATTCCAGTGACCTTTTACATCACTTCCTCTGTGGGCTATGGAGGCATGAAGTTTATCAATCTTTTGTGGATAATATATCTGTGAATTTTACAAAAAGGAGCGCCCTCACTTTTCGGTCTCGTGCTCCTTTAAAAATTTTCTCTGTACTTTTGCCATTTTTTGTTCTTTTTGTAAAATTGATTTTTTGCTTATAATGATTTTTACTATAAAATTTACTAATATTTACATAAGGATCAATATGTGTGTTTGATGTTGTAGTATATTTAGCAGTGACACCCGTTCATTTTCTGATAGCACTTTTCCTCTTTACTCACCATGATTTTATACCCTGCAGTGGGATATGGGGGTGCATTGCTTGTGGTTTCGCATTCTTTTGAAGGACACTTAAAGTTGTGAATTTTTCTTCATTTAATAAGAAGAAATAATATATATATTATTCGAAGAAATTTCACCCTGTACAAAACAATTTAGCATATATTTTCTAAATTTATTAAAACATTAATACTGTCAATATTAAACTTACATGGAAGCGGCCATTTTGTTTATATGCCCTCTAAAACATGGCATCATACACCCAGTACAAATAAACTATTAATGTATTTCTTTATAATCTATTTCAAATTTTCTAACTTCTGAGAAATTATTTTTCCTCTGCATTGGTCTATGAATTTTTATTTGTACATGATATTAATGATTCAAGCTGTTAAAATTTCATGTCAAAGCATTTTGGAAAGAAAATTTCAAAGAAATACATTAGGTGTGCTAGCACATAAGGTAAATCATGTCATCATCGGCATGCTTTCAACACAAAATGGCAGCGTCCATGTTAATAATAATAATAATAATAATTACAATGCGCACAAGCCACCCAAACTAGGTGCTCAAGGCGCCATACAATAAATACAAAAATACAAAATAATTATAAAACAAAACAACATGTTACAATTTCAAACTTGAATAACTTGAGAATGGAATAAGATTTTATGATGGGGTTTTTGGTAGTTGAATTATTTTTTAATTTTCTATCATATATAAAGCTAGAATATTTGACTTTATGTCTATCTACCTACTGTGGTGTAGCGGTTATCATACCTGTCTACAGACCACGAGGCCCCGGGTTCAATCCTGGGGTGGGTAGACACGCCAGTGCACCACAACTGGTTATCAAAGGCCGTGGACATTGACTTGGTTGTCGATGTTATATCTGTCCGTACGTCGTACCTGTGTTCCCGTTCGGGTCGTATTAAGCGTTTCGTGATAGCATTGTTACTATCATAACCGAACACGCAGGCGACGACCCCGTCATTGTAATTGTGTGTTCAACTCTCTCTCTCACTTTATGTCTCCTTTATAGTATCTTTGCACATTATGACTTAAAAGGTATATGGAAAGGTAAAATTGTAAATTCACTATCAAGAGTTAAATTCTGAACAGAATAGTTTTGATTGACATCAAATGTGCATGTGGTTTCCGATTAATAGCTCATCAAATTTTGAAGAAGTTTTAATGTGTGGAAGAGTTGTGATGTATGGAAGAGAAGAAATCTTTAAAATTCTTTCCTAAATTTTGGCTCACTGAAAGTCATCTGACTGTTTTTGCATGCTAAAATTTAAAGGGTATGATAAGAGATTCATAACTTCTTGGCCAAGTTCAACCTTTCCCATACCACTAACGTTGGTGGGGATTGGAAAACAATTAAGTTAATGTAAAGAAATTCATAGGTTTTCTTGTTGTGATGTCACAAAATTGCAATAAATTTGCATAATTTTGTATAATAAGTCCTTAAATATTAAAACTACTGTAAAATGACCAATTTTTGATTTATTTTATCAAACTGTTTTGCTATTTCCATGGTTTATTGCCTATTTTCTTCCAATTAAAAAGTTCAAGTTTTTTCTACTTGGCCATAAATTTTCAAGTGTACTGTCCAGTGTACACAATGCGTCAACTGCTACTGTTTAGTGAAAGATGTCTAATGATTGATTTATGCACGATTATTTTAGACTACTACAAATTCTGCATTTGAGCATAGTTTTGCTACTAACAACTGCAATCAATGCAGTATGAAGGATGGAATTTTTAACATGAAGAACACTAACACAGCAATTATACAAGGAAGTGTTACTGATGAAATCTGGGAAATAGTCTGATAACTGTAAATAATCAATTTGCATGAATTAAATTTGGATACTATAATCAGGATACAGTATGGAACTTTATTTTTTATTTTCTTTAAAAAGACCAAATTTGTGATAGAAACTAGTGCTGTCACGACATGGCTTTATTACGTATTGATTATCGTGGAGAAAAATATCGCGATATATCGTAGTATCGCGATACTTTTTAAGAAAACTGACTCACGACACAAATTGTTAATATCACTAATGTTATATGATCATGGAGTTACAATTTACTCCATGATATGATGAAGGCAAGAACGAATGATTTGCAGATCTAGCAGACGACATGATTACGTGCATCACGCACGTGTGTTGCAATTCAGCTAACGTGACTATGAATCATGGAAGTGAGAGCCTGAGTGGCACATTCTGGACCAAATTTTTTTTTTTTTTTTGCCAACTTACATCGACGCGTGTGGTGACGGAGCACAATTTTTAATTAGTTTATTTTATGGTTTCACCATTATTTACACGTTTTTAATGGCTTAAACTTGACTTTTAGATTTAGTACTGTAACGTTAGAATTGTAACGTTAGAATTAGCCTAGCCTACTTGCGCGAAAATTTCTTAGTTGAGTATTAGTTTTTGGTATCACGATATGTCGCGAGAGGCATATTTCATGTCGTGGGCAAATAGATATCGCGATAATCGATATGTCATGACAGCACTAATAGAAACTTGCTTGATTCATTCAAATAAGCATGTTTGGGTTATGGGTAGTACAGCACAACGACAATTGATTTATGCAAAATTGCATATTTGGATAAACATAACAATATCATCAATTGTAATTCTTTGTTAATCTTTCCTTCATTTTAGTCATGTTTTTTTAAATGAAGAGAACATCTTTTTGACTTAGATATTGCTTTGGGGTGGGGGAGGGGGTGGGGTTTAAGATTCCCAAACCTTTTTTTCATCAGATTCAGTTCCTAGTACTGGTGGTAGATGGTTCAAACTGAGTTTGATGGAATTCTTCATGTTTTTTACTATTATTTTTAAAGCAAGTTTTTTTTTTTTTTTTTTTTTCTGTCTATCTATCCATTCATATTGAAACCAAATTTTCTGTGCACCTCCATTGACCTTTGGCACTTAACCACCATCCATTTCTTCCCTGTGTGCACTGTATCTGTAACTTGTCTTCTGTTCATCACTATCTTTTCTTTCTCTTACAAATGAAGTTTTGTTGCCAACAAGCAAGCCAATGTCACATTTAACATGATTCTTTGTTTGTTCCCAATCACAGTGTTCCCGAGGTAGGATAGCCAAAACATCA
Source organism: Chiridota heheva (assembly GCA_020152595.1). NCBI lineage: Eukaryota > Metazoa > Echinodermata > Holothuroidea > Apodida > Chiridotidae > Chiridota > Chiridota heheva. The sequence goes on from JAIGNY010004302.1 coordinate 129,781, forward strand.
TTACTTCTGTCTTTTCTACGGACTTTTTAAAAAAAAGAAAAGAATTTTGATTTTATATATGTTGATATATATTTTCCCGTTCAGGACACTTATTCCTTTGAATGGACATAGCTCATGAAGTGTGCTTATCACCGTTTAGTCATTTAAAGTGTAAACCACCACTGTCTCTATTGCATGGGGGACCTCTTCCTCTCTTATTCAAGCCAAGAAAAGTGTTTTGCAAAATGTGGACTGCCACATTGGAGCTTAGCTTTGCACTTGGACTATTTAAATATCGGACGATTTTGATTTTCTATGCCATATTTTGTTGCTTGGACTGTGTTATGTGAGCACTGTTGTGTAGTTGTACCAGGTAAGATCTCCAGATCCTGAGGAAATCAACTTTTTGCTGATAAAGAAAAGGTTTTTTTTCCTTCCGCTTGATTGGTGGAATTTCAAAAAATTGGATTTTCCATGGTATCTCCCACCACTTGGGAAGAATTACTTCTCACTAGTGTGTAAACCTGAACAGTCTAGTCATCCTTCGCACATCACGCAAGAGGGGATAAAATATGGTGACACCCCCCTTCTGTTCCCTGTACCCAAGCAGCAGAGATAACACACTCATCGTAAATGGATTTTTGAAGGAGAATTTTCAGTTTTGAACTTTTTGATTTCATCAAAGGACTTCAGAATATATATTTTTAATGTGGACAATTTTTGTTATTGGACTTATGATATTGTTTACATTTTTGTAAACAAATATAAGGACACTGAACTTGTTTAAAGAAGTGCATAAGCACGGTGTAATAGCATCTTATTGAACGATGACGCTGTTATGTAAGCAGTGAAGAAATGAGGGCCATTGTTGGGTAGGTGAAGATTGTTATGTCCAACGTCAAAGTTTCTGTTTGGAGCTTGTAAGTGAAAACACAAAAACATTCACTGTTTAACATTAGTCAGAAGGAGGATTGAGAAGCACACACCAAAATTGCAATGAAAGCATTATAAAACATCTGCAAAAAGTGTACAACTTTTCACCTAAAACTTGCCAAGTTTATGAAGGAATGATGACCCCAAAAATTAAAATCTAATCAATCTTTATTGGCAATTCTGGTTTGCTGTCATATTTAAAAAGGCATATTTTCATTGAAATATCGTTAGACACGTTTTTGGTCATGTGTGCTTAAGATGACAAGCTGTGAGAAGCTGATATAAACCTAAATATTAAAAATCGATCATAATAATAAGAAAAATGTACTGATCTCGCTTCTAATAACAGACAATTGGCCTTAATACTCAAATCCTTGTGAATTAGTCACATGAGAGATAAAAACTTCAAAATTAATTTTAGATCATGTTGTCATGAATGACATGGATATTTTGTGGATTAAAAATGTTCAATTTCATTCTATTACTTTTTTACCTCAGCCATGTATTATATATCATCATCATTTTCTATATGTCAAATTGCTATGTTTTTTTTAGTGATAATGTGCGTCGTCGCAGACCTCCGCCTCCACCACCGCCACCAATTGGTTTTCAAGGCCGGCCCAAGAGACGAATGGATCCTAGAGGTGATAGTAAGTTTTGGTTTCTGCATGGATCCACTAATTATATGTAGCTAACTGTCACCCTCTTCTAAGATACTAAAGATCTCTGGATTTGTAGAAGTAAGTTTTATTTGCCTCCTGATTTAGAAGGGGGTGGTTGTATAAGTATTTGCCTGCTGATGGGGGATTATAAAATTATTTGCTTACTGATTTAGTGGGGGTTGTAGAAGTATTTGCCTGCTGATGGGGGATTATAAAATTATTTGCTTACTGATTTAGTGGGGGGTTGTCGAAGTATTTGCCTGCTGATTTGTGAGGGGGTGTTGTAGAAGTATTTTCCTGCTGAATTAGGAGGAGTTGTATAAGTATTTGCCTGCTGATTTAGGGAGGATTTGTAGAAGTATTTGCCTACTGATGATGTAGGGGTGGGGATTTGCAGAAGTAAGTCTTATTTACCTGCTGATTTAGGAGGGTGGTTTGTAAAAGTATTTGCCTGCTGATTTGGGAGGGGTGTTGTAGAAGTATTTGCCTGCTGATGTAGGGGTTAGAGGTATATCTTATATGGCTGCTGATTTAGGAGGCGGTTTGTAGAAGTATTTGCCTGCTGATTTGGGGGGTGGGAAGTTTGCCTGCTGATTGGGAGTGTTCTTATTTGCCTGCTGATGTATGGGTTGGGGAGTTTGAAGAAGTAAGTCTTACTTGCATGCTGATTTAGGAGGCGGTTCATTGAAGTATTTGCCTGCTGATTTGGGAGGGGGTTGTAGAAGTATTTGCCTGCTGATTCAGTTGTACAAGTATTTGCCTGCTAATTTAAGGGAATTTGTAGAAGTAAGTCTTATCTACATGCTGATTTATGGGGTTGTAGAAGCACTTGCCTGATGATTTAGGTTGGGGTAGGGGGTTATATAAATATTTGCACACTGGTATAGGGATAGGGGTGTAGAAGTATTTGCCTGCTGATTTAGGAGGGATTTGTAGAAGTAAGTCTTAAGTGCTCCTGATAAGCATCCTTTGACAGTTTCCAGTCAATTTCAGAGACACATTATAATAACATTGTTCCTCCATAATGCTTATTAGAGATATGAAATTTCCAAATTGGATATGCTAATGCAGAAATTGTATTATTAAAGGTATGCGGACAGGTAGAGATTAATATATTTATTCGACAGAATGCAGTATGTATGATATGTTAAAACAAAAAGATGTTAAATGGCTAATACACTATTTTCATGGTTTAAACTCAAATTGTTGCTAATTATCCATAGATCGTTAAACTTCTCTAGGTGCTAGGTGAATATTAAGATATTTTCACACATTTAGCAATAAAACTGGTTCTCTCCCATGAAAGAGCTAGTGCAGCACACACAGACAAGGCTATGATTTGTTTTTGTTTTTTTTGTTTTTTAGGGGGGGGGTGTGTGTGGAGAATATATAGTTTTTGATAAATTTGGTGAACATGCTACATTTTAGGATGTGCATCATGGGTAGAGCTTCACCCCACAAATCGGACCTCTGCTACCCCTCCTGCCGAAAGAGTTGTTCATAAACTAGCAGCAACATAAGTTAGGTGAAAAACTTATGTGGGCTTTCTGTAATTGTACTGTGTCATGTACTGTATACTAATGAAGGCACACAGTGGACCTGTATCCAAACCAAAGTTTAAAACAATGGCTCTTTGACTGTACTTTGAGCTCCCACCTTGCACACTCCCACCCTCTTACTGGTTCCCCCACCCCTCTGCAATAACTGTCATTGCCCCTCACTGTCCTCCTTGCCTGCCCCCTGTACATCCCAGAGCTTCCTTCACTCCTCACAGCTCCATTGCCAAACTCTTCCAGAAAAATTCCTCAGATCAAATTTAATCTCCTTCCTTGATCAATCCTCCCTCTACAACTATATTTAGTCTTCCTCTCCTATCCCCTACCTCCATTTTCTTTTATTCCCAGCTTCCTGGTTATTGGCCCTCGAACTTCTCTCAGATCTTTTTTCTACCTCTGAAATGAGCTAACCTCTCAGGCACAATTTGACCTTTGCTGTCGTGGTGCCATTAAGCCCTCATCAAACAAACAAACGTTAACTTCTAGAGGATTTTTTTTTTTCTTCATATTCCTTAGTAGTTTATGACATGCATGGCAAATAAGTAATGTAGGTTATCTGCTGACCTTGTTTGCATCAAAGGATTACTTCAGTGGTCAAGCATGTCCAACTTATTTGAAAGAGGACCAAAAAAGAAAATTGTGAAGAAAGCATCGTAAAATCTTATTCCGTTAAGGGATATTCAAGTTTAAAATTTGGTATCATTTCTGTAAAAACGACTGAAATCAGGCAAGTTGTGATGTCACAGCCTCAGATTCCTCAAAATCTATCTATTTTAAAGAAAGTCTATTTAATTTGTTCACTATTTAAATCAATTTCCCTCAAACTTTCTTCAGGTGGTATATTATAAATACCATTCCTAGATTCAGTTTTACTACTTTTTGACATATCCCATGGTTTTTAAGCCACAAAATTGCAGGACAAAATATGATAGAATACATAAAGACTGAGGAATCTGAGGCTATGATATCACAACTAGTCTGATTTCAGTCGTTTCTACACAGATGATACCAAATTTTAAACTTAAATATCTCCTTCACGGAACAAGATTTTGAATGCTTTTTTCACCATTTTGTTTTTTAAGTCCTTTTTCATATAAGATTGACATGCTTGACCACTGAACTAAACCTTTAAGACTAATCCTAACCCACACAGACTTCATGTTAAATTTGCTATTATTATCTGTGTCAGGAATGTGTATATAAGGGGAAGGCATCAAATAGGAATAGTTTGGTGAACTCTAAAGTCTACCTCTCTCTTCCTTTTGGGAGGACTAAGCCCTATTACTCCCCACACCCTGTTACATTACATGTGCCTCCAGGGTACATATAGGGAGGCAGGTAGCTCAGTCGGCTGAGCTTAGGACAGATGCTGGAGATTCCAGGTTTGTGTCCAACGGCGATTTAACCAGCGATTTTTCCACAGATATGCAGAACGATATACACTAACATCAAACGCAAAAGTTTGTCTTCTGCATAACACCTGCTCCCCCACCCGACCTTTGTGAAAAGTGGCCAATGGTTGGGTGGGGACATAAAGCCGTCCGTCCTGATGGTAGGAGTTTTACCTGCCTGGTTCTCTGAACACTTCTCAAAAAGAGCAGGATGTTATCCCGGTCTTCATCCACTTTCCATCCTGGCAAATTCATCAGGTACACACTGAAAACAAGTCATTGTGAATCATGTGTGCTTTTCTGGCATATGTCCAAAAGTGAAATAAAAATACATATTCTTCTGTAAATGAGAAGAAGAAAGGGTATTTAGAGAACCAAGTTTCTCTGAACGTGCAAGATAGGGATATACATGAAGGCTGCCACCATTTTCTTTATCCTCCTACACGGTAAACAAAGGGGTTTTTTTCTCTCTAGATGACGGTATAGAACTTTAGGATATCACTTTTTACCCCAAAGTGTCATTCGGACCTTTTGTCTTCCCTTCAAAAGTTGTTTAAGAAAGGGAATACATGGGGACATATGTTTATCAAATTGATTTTACTTTTCAATTTGTTACTGAAAAAGAAATAAAACAGCAACAAATGAAGATGCTTTTCTGTGCATGTCTACCTATGATTTTCATTTACCAAAGCGCTCATTGACTAAATGTTAAACACATCTTACATTGGTTTGACGTATACACAGTAACTTATGGTAACCCTAGGGCATTACCATTTGTCGTCATTATAATTTTAGCAAATGATAACTTGTCTACCTATGATTTTCATTTACCCAAAGCGCTCATTGACTAAATGTTAAACACATCTTACATTGGTTTGACGTATACACAGTAACTTATGGCAACCTAGGGCATTACCATTTGTAGTCATTATAATTTCGGCAAATAATAATTTTCTATCTGTTATATTATGCAGGCTTTGGTGGTGATAGACAACCCAAGAGATTCAGGTGAGGGTTGTTTAATGTCATCTTGATTTGGGGTTTTAGAACGGAAACCTTTCAGAAAGGGCAAAAAGACTCATTTTTCAGGGAATTCAACATGTACTATTAGATCAATGGATGTGCATTAAGATAACAAATGTGACTTTTATCATGCCACAACATAAGTACATTTAACAAAAATGCTTTGCTCAACTTTTGAATCTTTATTCATGGGAATTGAGAAGTGCATGTTTGCATGTTAATGATAAAGTAAATATAAATTGTTGTTTCTACTCCACTGCCAGAAGGGAAAATATTCAAAAACTGTTAAAGCTGACAGTAAAAATAAATCACAAAGATAATTTCCAAATGTCAGCGGTCAATCAGATTGCACTTTTCCAGGAAACATGCTTTGAATAACCTCCCTTTACTGTGATATTTTTTTTTGGGGGGGGGAGATGTTTGTTAAGAGAGATGCTTTAATTTTTCAGAAGGTTGACAGTTTCTGACTAAATTTCATGTGGTGGAAAAGAAAGTGATTTTATTACTGTATTGAATTGTTTTTCTTTTTTAAACGAGGTATGGCATTAAAATTTAATTCTACATGTAAATCAAGCATGTGTGTTACTCTTTATAAAGAAGAAATGATAAGCAAGTATGTGGGTGGAAATTGCTCCATTGTGAATGAACCATGCCTTGATTTTGTTTTCCTTTCAGCTTTTTATACAAAATCCTCAGAAACACTTTCACTGCTAAGAATATATTTAATCATTTTTTCATATATGATAGAGAAAATTTGTTGAAACAAAGTGGTGAAAAAATTATGTTAATATCTTATTCTGTTTGGAAGTTATAATAATTAAAGAGTAGAAAAAGTTCTTAAAAACACCTCGTACAGTATATGTCCTTCAGCTTGGTGATGTCATGAAGGCTATCATATATGAAAAATGAAAATCATGTGAATATTCCTTTAAATTGTTATAACTTCTAAACGGAATAAAATAGTTTTTTTAACATATATGAAAAATTTTTTCTTTAAAATGTTATTATTTCTCGAATTATACAAATTTTCTCTATCATATATGAAAAAAGAAAAAATCCATGGGAATATTTCTTTCATATAGAAAAAATGTGCAATTACATACAAATTTTCTCTATCATATATGAAAAAACAGCAGTCATTCAAGTTCTTATTTTGTTTATCATCCAGTGAAGGCTATGTTTGACTTCATTTGTATCAAGAGTAATTGCGGTTTTGTATTAAGAAATTGGATTTTCATAGGCATGAGAATCCCATCTATCAACTCTTTGAATTTCCTCTTGAAAACCTATACATGATATTCTTGTATTGTTATGAACTTAGGGTTTGGCCAGTGTTGTGCATGTTTTGAAGGACATGCTTCTGTGGAATTATTATTTCATCTTCAGCACTTGTAAGACAATTGTATGATTTTTTTTTAGTGCTGTCATGACAGCTCTATTACGTATCGATTATCGGGGAGAAAAATATCGCAATATATTGTATATTGCGATACTTTTCAAGAAAATTGACTCACGACACAAATTGTTAATATTACTAACATTATATGATCATGGAGTTACAATTTACTCCATGATATGATCAACACAAGAAAAAATGATTTGCAGATCAACAGACGACATGATCACGTGACTATTACGTTCATCGCCCATGTGTTTGGACATGGTAATTTAGCCAACGTGACCATGAATCATTGAAGTGAGAGCGAGAGTGGTACATTCTGGACCAATTTGTCTTCAGTGCTGATTTTGTGGTGTTTAGTGATTCTTAGTATTTCATCATTAGATATTACATACACGAAATTTTCCTAGTTGAGTATTAGTTTTTGGTATCGCGACATGTCACGAGAGGCATATTTCATGTCATGGGAAAGAGACATCGCGATAATAGATATGTCATGACAGCACTAGTATTTTTTTTTTTCAATTTTGATTTGCTTTCCCAAAGTGGAGTGTAGGGAGCAAAGTCACAAAAACAAATTTTCCTCATACCAAATTTTCCTCCTGATACCAAAATAGGGGACAGGGCAAAATTACTCTGAAATATAAAAGCATTCCCATACAAATGATATAAGATTGTGAAAATAAGGAAGGGGTGATTCCCTGCTTGTTTTCCCCTCTCTCAATAATCCCACCTGCGGTTAGTTTTTTAGGGAAAATGTGATGCTTAATAATTTTTTGTATTTCTGTTCCCAGAGGACCACCAAACATGATGCCAGACTCATCCAGAGACGTCCTCATCAGTGGAGTAAGTATCAACTATGTTTTGTTTGTCTTAATTATTTCAATTCATTTCTATTCTATACCCATATTTACTTCTAGTTATACCTTACCTTCCATGCTATTAATATGCAATCTGGTCACATGACCTGATTCTAACGCACTTCTAACAGACCTTAAAAATGTAGTTACCAGCCCAGGTCCTGACCTCCATATTACCTCTACTAACCCTCTTCCTTTCAGCGCATTGTTTGCACAACATCGCTGAAACTGGTCAATTTTTCTTTTGTTAATTTAACGTTTCTACTAGGCAGGTTTTTCCGCTGCTCTATCCTTACCGGTTCACCTTTTCAAGTCTTCTTGGGTAAGACTAGGTAGCCATGGACCCAGGTTTTCTTCAGTATGCTTTCAGACTTGGAATATTCCGAGACTGGTGTAAGGCTAGATCGATTTCTCCGCATACAGCGCCTCTTGGTGACGTAGCGGATTTTTGTTGATCCAGTTTAACCTGAAAAATCCATCAATACAGTCAAGGGGTTCAGGACAGACAGAGCAGCTATCCAACGGGGCTTTCTAAATGGCTGGACTGTCACCGACGCCCAGCCTCTGGAAAGATTGAATAAAGGAATGTACTTACAAAGACCTTCGGTTTGAACCTCGCTCCCCCTTGAGATATGCAGGTGGTTCTCAAGACATTGGCACGGGCTCTGTCTGAGCCTTTGTCAGAATGACCTCTTAAGGAACTGACATTCAAAACTGTATTTTTACTCTCCGCGGCCTCGGCTATTCACGCGCTTTTGCTCAAAGAGGGCCATATTCGCTTTGAATCAGGGGTGTTCGACTCTTGCCCGACCCGGTCCTCTTAGCCAAGAATCAGACGTTAGAGTTTTTACCGGAACCTATTTTCCTCCCGTCACTTGCTACGTTTTCTGACACGGCAGAGGACAAGGCATGGCGTCCTGTTCGACACTATCAAACGTATGCAATCTTTTCGGAACGACGTCACCGCCTTATTCGTGTCCTTACAGAGCCACATTGCGCCATCTCGCTTGATACGATTTTACGTTGGATTGTTCAGGCAATCACGTACAATAATTCCGCGTTATTCACGAAACGTTTGGTTAAGGCACATCAGGTACAAGGCATAGCTACATCAATTGCACTTTTTGGTGGGGTTTCCCTTAACAAGATTCTTTGTGCTGTGGTATGGAAAACACCAACCACGTTCGTCTCCGTATATCTGAAGGATATACCAGACTTCAAGGCGGAGTTGCAAGGGCTGTTCTTTTTAGACGAGGACCACCTCTTTCTTGAGGTCAATATTCTCATTTTTATTATTCACGTTCTGTGGGGGTTCTTACGCTAATTTTCTTACGTTCATTAACAGATTTCGGCCGCTGTTCAGGCACGTTTAAGTTGTTTCTTTTTACTAACGAAAAATGTTGTCCGTTGTTCGGACTTAAAATTTTGTTTATTCTTACTAACGAAACTTTGCCGTTGTTCTGCAGATTGTTCTTTCGTTAATTTACTAACGGAAATTTCCCAATCTTTGGCGCCTTTTATTTCTTTTGTGTTTTACTAACGCGGTTCTGGCATCTTCTGCTTAGTTTAACTTTTCGGACGGTTTGATCACTTCATGCTTTTCTAACCGCTAAGGTCCTTTTACGAATCTGGTGAGTTTTTATCATGGCGTTTCGAGCGTTGTTTACAGTTTGATTCTGTTCACTATCGATTTGTGTTCGCATGTTTTCACAGATGATTAACCTTTGTTCTATAGATGTTTTACCTCGGTTATTCTCAACAGAGTGCTCTCTGTTTTCTTGTTATAACTAGCAGTGGGTTACTATTTTTGATAGATCATATTCCGAAGTCTTTCGTCCTTAAGAGGAGAAGGAATTTCATCCTATAAGTGGGATAAGACTAGTGTGAGTTTTAGTACCAGCCTTTAAAGAAAATATAAAAAATTGTGCTGCCACCTGAACTCCCTTCCTTCCTATCGGTTGCAATCTGATTGCATTTTAATAGCATGGAAGGTAAGGTATAACTAGAAGTAAATTTCATCCGCTAAACATAGCGGGGATATTTATGAGAGTTATAATCGCCGATTATCGCCGATTTTTTAAAGACCTGTTGTGTGTGAATCCCCTGGTTACGACTACTACGTAAACTATATCCCACAGTGTAAATGAGCTAATATACTTTCAATCTGCAGGATGTCTTTTGTTTGGCAAACAAAAGAGCAGCAGCAGGCTCGTTGCCCTGAACAAATGAAGGATTTATACCAATCAATACCTGTTGAAGGAGTTGCATTTGCTCCCCAATACACTTGACATTCAATTGTATGATAACGTACACTAATGTTGTTGAATGTAACATAAAATTGCTATGTTCTTCCAGTCGAACCAATAGTTTCAATGAAAAAACAGCATGTCTTTGTCTTTACTACTTTACAACAGTTTTACAAATCATTTACAAAAAAATATTTTTATAAAAAAACTCAATGCATAAATGACTCTTGTCTTATAATAAAAATTGTTCATTTTAACGTAACTATTTTTAAGATAACTATTTTCTCCCATCGTGGTCAGGCTTCCACAACAATTTCCGAACCCCAGTTCCAAATGGCCTGGTATTTGATGCACTAACCAGTGAACGTTAGTCCCTGGGAAACATTATGCAAACTTAAACATAAGTTGGGTTTTATACACCCTTTCAATTAAAAAGTTACCCTAGCTAATAAACTACAAGATAAATATCATAAGTATTTATTTGGATTTGGAATCATTTATTTCATACATGAGTATAATTTTGTTTTCACACTAAGTATATGGTAAAATCTTTTGTGGGTGGGATCTGTTTTGCTAATGCATCCCGGCCCGCCTCCCCTCTCATTCAGGCCTCGGTGGAATGTTTAGTGAGGGTTAGTAAAGGTAATATGGAGGTCAGGGCTTGTCTGGTAACTACGTTTTCAAGGTCGGTTAGAAGTGTGTTAGAATCGGGTCATGTGACCAGATTGCATATTAATAGCATGGAAGGTAAGTATAACTCGTGAATATCCCTGCTACGCTTAGCGGGGTAAATTAGTACTGTGTTAAAATGTTCATTGTACTTTGTTACACGTTTATAATACTGCATTTTTGGTACTTTGTTGAAATCTTGATGGTACATTGTTAAATAGGTACTGTCCCATTATTGTTTATGTTACTGTGTTGTTTAAGTGTGTATGGTTACCATGATAAAATATTCTAGCTGTCAGATATCTGAGAGGCAAAACCATGAAAACATAAAATTCCATTACAAATTGTCCACATTGACTTATGTGTGTAACAAACTTACAACCAGCATAAAACTTGTATTGATTGATTAATTTCCCAATTTGACAGTCATACACAGACTACATGAGAGAGTATCAAGCCCACACCCGCCACATGGCCCCACTACCACCCATGTCTTCATCATACCATTCGGTAAGTTCAACCATTATTCTTTATACAGCCGTCAATGCCTTCCCTAATATCTTTTGTATCATAATGTTGAGTATGTTCAAAGGATAAGTCGTAGTTGCTCTCTCCTTCAAATTATTGTAGGAAAATATGTTAGATTTTCTTCAAGATTTGTTTTTAAAGGATTACCTCAGTGGTCAAGCATGCCAACCTGATATGAAAGAGGACTTCAAACAAAACAAAAAATGGAGAAGAAAGCTTTCAAAAATCTTATAAAAATTCCTGCCTATGAAAGGAATTCCAACTATTTTTATGAGAAAAAAAATTATATAAAGGAAAATCTTGCTTTGGAACAAATGCATGCCACACTTGAATAACAGGTAAAATGTATGTTCTGGGGTGGAAAAAGTTGAATAATAGAGCTAGAGGACTGAATGGAATTTATAATGAAGTTTTTTGGGAATGAATAGGGAAAACACGTCTTCACTTTAATAGAGTGGAAACAATAATAGACTACTGATCAACTCCAAATTAATCAACAATGAATTTTTACAGGGACAGGGTGGCAAGTCATATGGTTGGATGTCATCTTGATTGATGACATGGGTTTCTCATATGATTTGCTGTAGCGAGGGAAGTAGCATGGTATGGCATGTGGAACAGAGGGTGGGATGGCAGGTGTGACAGAGGCTGGGATGCATGTTATGAGTGGCGAGGGGATTTGTATCGTTTGCGATGTCTGGTTATTTGTGTAGAATGTGATGTAAACATAATCCAATGCAGCTAAATACATGTAATGGGTTTCAAGATGTTCAGTACGTAATACTTGTGAGTTCCAGTGGCTACAGATTCCAAATTTAGTCCATGACCAAGGGCCCAAAATTTGGCAAATTGGCTACCAGATGAAAAATTACTTTTCTGGATGGAAAAACTCTATATTTTACGAAAACGCTCTTCTTGTAGTATTTTTAATTTTTCGAGATTGCTGCCAAATTGATCACTACTGAAATGAAAATGGTTTTATGAAACTTACCTGGAAATTTTTAACTTTAATAATATTTTTCCTCGGTAATGTATATTTTCTTATTCAAAGACACCATTAAAGTCAGGCTTAGTTGCTTTGACCAAAAAATGTTATGCAAGTCCAAGATGGCTGCCAAAATGGCTGCCATTTTGGGCGATTACCTTTTAAAAACATGTAAAATTGCTTGATTTTTTGATGAAACGAGCTAATGATTTCTGCAGAATTGTATTTATAAACTGAAACAGGTTCAAAAGTGCACAAATAAAATATTGAGCTACATGAAATTAGACATTCATTTGCTACAAGGCCTGTTTCCTATCAGCGATGATCACAGCCACCCCCATCTTGTGGGTGTTTTTGATATTATGCTAAAGGATAAGCTCAAGGAGAAATAAAATGGTTTTGTTAAATCGATTAATCTTGGGTTCAAATTTTTTTAATATTATAAGCAAGTGCATCAGAATAAATAAGAATAACCAGAATAGATTTATTTGTATTATATTCAACCAGTAAATTTCAAGAACAATTTTGTAAGAATGAAATGAGTATGGTTGAAATCAACACTCCTATCAAAGGTTATCAAGTTATCAGTATAAACGAACTGTATAGTTAAATTATTGATTTGATACATTTTATACCTTATTGTATGTAGTAGTAGAGCCTTATTGTTTTGACAGCAGTATCATGAATATTAAGGAGTAGGTGCGATCAATTCTAATTAAAAGGAAAATTACTGAAGAATGGTGGAATTAAGTGGAAAGCAAAACTTCCATGCACATAGGCTTGTGAATATTAACATAGTATGCATTCTGGTTTAATTACACAGGGTAATTACTACGACTCCATGCCCCTCATGTCACCTTCATACCCACCATCAAGGGGGCTACCCCCTCCAGGATCATATCCACCAAGAGGCTCAGATTACTCACCCGGACTTTTGTCCCGTAGCGGGCGTGACCGTGAGAGAGATCGTGACCGTGACAGAGATCGTGGTCGTGACCGAATCGATGAAAGAATGAGAGAGAAGATTCGTAACAGGGAAAGAATGGAGCGACCAAAGGATCGAGAGAGAAGGCCTGTAAGTTTGAGGTTCTTCTTAGATATTTTCGTTTCAGCCTGATAGAATCTGCACGAAGATGAGAACAGTACACCCAGAATTGGAATGATCTAATTTTCTAGTTTTAAATAAAGGTGTCAAAAATCTTCCCACGAAAAATTGTGACATAAATAGTATTAATGTAGTAAATACATCTTTACACAATTTTACAATTTAATGTACTATTTATCACACAATTACACAGGGAATGTTTTTAGAGCACATATTTACCATATATACTGTTGCTTAACCCTTACTCTACCAGCACCTTTTTGAAAATGCGCTCGGGAGGCGGGGCCAAAGACGGGGCACCCAAAACGGCGATAATATCGCCGCGTGGTAGAGTAAGGGTTAATAAAGGCGTGATTATTGAAGGGTCCTCTGTCTTTCAGGCAGAAGAGTCGGGCCCCTTCCGCTTTCGTGACCCGCTGGGCCGCCCACCGGGATCATGCTGCCTCTATTTTCGGGTTGGCGCATATGTCGCGGGTTGATTAACCCTTACTCTACCAGCACTTTTTTGAAAATGCGCTCGGGAGGCGGGCCAAAGACGGGCACCCAAAACGGCGATAATATCGCCGCGTGGTAGAGTAAGGGTTAATCAAGGCGTGATTATTGAAGGGTCCTCTGTCTTCCAGGCAGAAGAGTCGGGCCCCTTCCCCTTTCGTGACCCACTGGGCCGCCCACTGGGATCATGCTGCCTATATTTTCGGGTTGGCGCATATGTCGCGGGTTGATTAACCCTTACTCTACCAGCACTTTTTTGAAAATGCGCTCGGGAGGCGGGGTCAAAGACGGGGCACCCAAAACGGCGATAATATCGCCACGTGGTAGAGTAAGGGTTAAGAAATCTTTTTTTTTTTTTTTAATGAAACAAATATTCTTTCTGCAAATTCTCGTTTTTCCTGCGGTTATAACCGATGAAGCCATATACTTTTTCCAAGTCTGAGCACACCCTGATTTTACTTCATTTGTTCAACATTTCCCTTAGTTTGTTGCGACAAATTCACACTGGATTGTGTTGAGCTTTTTCGTCTGTTTATTCTTCCATAATTAAAAAACTTGGTTGTTCAATGGTATTTCCTAATTGATATCTCTTTTGTTTTATTCATGTTTGTTTCAGGGAAACTGGAATGATGGAAATCGACGAGGGGTAGATCGAAGATCTCCACGAGGAAATTATTACGGACGTCGGTGAATCATTCCATCCGGGTATTGCGCTCTTATTAATAAACCCCTGAAACAAAAGTATACATTATTTTTGGATGGCATTATCGTCAAATCTAAACAAGATCTTTAAACAATGCTGAAGGCAAAATCAAAACAAGATCTTTGCGGCAGAAATTCTGTGGATTCTAACTAGAGCATCAAGATTAACAAGTAATCATGATATTTACTTCAAGTTATACCTTACCTTCCATGCTATAATATGCAATCTGGTCACACGACCTGATTCTAACGCACTTCTAACCGAACCTAAAAAACGCAGTAACCAGCCAAGCCCTGACCTCCATAATACCTCTGTACCACCTCACTCTTTTTCAGCGCGTTTGTTTCACAACATCGCTGAAAACTGGTCATTTTTGTTTTATATTTCAATTAACCTTTCTAACTTTTTTCTCTTCGGCAGCTTCTACCTGAAGGGTTTTTACGCTGCCCGTTCTCATCTGGCTCGCCTTTTCAAGTCTTCCGAGAGTAGGGTGAGATAGCCATGGGTCCGAGAGTTCTTCGCCGACCTACACGACTTTACCCGTGTAGCCTACACTTAGGATAGCGGGTTTTTGTCTCCATTCGTACATAGCGAATGGCTAGTTCGAGAGCGCCCTACTCGTGGTGGGTGTTTTAGGCCCTAGAGCACAGGTTGTGCCTGCCTAGGGGTCCTCTCACCCCGGGGATTTAGTCTTTTTCTCCCTTAGCCCCACCCGCCTCGAGGTGACCCTAGCGTTATACTATGTATAGTGTTTAGCACGCTAGGATATTTCAGTACACCTTCTCGTATGCATTAAGCCAATTTCTTTTTTCGATTTTGGCGCATGCGCATTGGGTCATAGTCACCGCTGGGTAAATGTGGGGTCGCCCTGTAACAACTCTAGGAGCTACAGTTGTTACTAGCGAGCTTATTTTCGTTTTCACGTTATCAGCATATGAATATTTTTATTTTTCTCACACAGTTTTTGAGTTAAAATATTTAATTTTCAGGATTGAAGTTGGGGTGTCGGAGAGACTGTGGGTGGGTCTCTCCGACGACCCAATTACAGGAAAATAATCTTTCCTTTTTATCTTTACAGACCTCAAGTACACAGTGGTTGGTGTTTCCCACGCTACCCCAGCGCTAGAAAAGTCATTACGTTGGACGTTTTTCGGTTTCTAAAGTTTTTCAGATAGAAAATTTTTTGGTTTTAAAAAAATTTCTGTTAAAACAAGTGTTGTTGTTCTGTTTAGAATGCTATGCCTCGTCTCTCTTTAGCGTGTCCGTAAGATCATAGTTACTTTGCCGTGTTTAGGTTTGTACGCTTGACTTACGTTCTTCTCTTAAGAAATTTATTTTTCAGTAAAATTTTTTCTGTTTAAGAGAGTTTTGGTGTTCTGTTTAGACTGCTAGGCCTCGTCTCTCTTTAGCGTGTCCGTAAGATCATACTTACTTTGCCGTATTTGTGTATGTACGCATGGATATATGTTCTTCTCTTTTCAGATATATAAAAGAGATTCACTGAGAAGGTTACGCTCTTAGAGGCGTTGCGCCTAGAGCGGTAACGGTAAGAGAGAGAGAGAGAGATATCCTCTTAGGGCGTTAACTAACGTCGCCTAAGTTGTAAACACGGTTCCAACGGTTCCTTTGGACAGTCCCTGTCGACTCCACGACCCTTGTAACGCAGCGCAGTGCGCCGGTTGTTGTGAGTTCGGGACAGTTCCATAAGGTTCCGGGAGTCCATACGGTTCCGCGGCCCGTAAAAAGTTACGGGCTTAACGGTTCCATTGGACGGTTCCGTAAGGTAAGTGAGAGAGAGAGAGAGAGAGAACCTCTTAGGACGTTAACTGAACGCCGCCTAAGTTGTAAACACGGTTCCAACGGTTCCTTTGGACAGTCCCTGTCGACTCCACGACCCTTTGTAACGCGCGCAGTGCGCCGGTTGTTGTGAGTTCGGGACAGTTCCATAAGGTTCGGAGTCCATACGGTTCCGCGCCCGTAAAAAGTTACGGGCTTAACGGTTCCATTGGACGGTTCCGTGAGTCCATAAGGTTCCGCGGCCCGTTGTTACGGGCTTAACGGTTCCATTGGACGGTTCCATACGGTTCCGCGGCCCGTTGTTACGGGCTTAACGGTTCCATTGGACGGTTCCATACGGTTCCGCGGCCCGTTGTTACGGGCTTAACGGTTCCATTGGACGGTTCCGCGGCCCGTTGTTACGGGCTTAACGGTTCCATTGGGACGGTTCCATATGGTTCCGCGGCCCGTTGTTACGGGCTTAACGGTTCCATTGGACGGTTCCATACGGTTCCGCGGCCCGTTGTTACGGGCTTAACGGTTCCATTGGACGGTTCCGCGGCCCGTTGTTACGGGCTTAACGGTTCCATTGACGGTTCCATACGGTTCCGCGGCCCGTTGTTACGGGCGGACGGTTCCATTGGACGGTTCCATACGGTTCGCTGCCCGTTGTTACGGGCGGACGGTTCCATTGGCGGTTCCGCGGCCCGTTGTTACGGGCGGACGGTTCCATTGGACGGTCCCGTGCACGGTTCCGCGCCCGTTGTTACGCACGGGCGGCGGTTCCATACGATTCCGTTGGACCATCCCTGACGGTTCCGCAGCCCTATGTGCGGGCATTGTGCGGTTCGGGACGGATCCATACGGTTCCGGGATCCATACGGTTCCGCGGCCCGTTGTTACGGGCGGACGGTTCCGTGGTCCCCATACGGTTCCGCGGCCCGTTGTTACGGGCGGACGGTTCCATTGGACGGTTCCGTGATCCATACGGTTCCGCGGCCTGTTGTTACGGGCGGGCGGTTCCGCGCCCGTTGTTACGGGCGGACAGTTCCATACGGTTCCGCGGCCCGTTGTTACGGGCGGACGGTTCCATTCGACGGTTCCGCGGCCCGTGTTTACACGGGTCCGTATTTAACGGGTTCACGACATCGTACGGTTTAATCGGTTATACGCCCACTAGCTACGTGGTCAGGTGACAGGTGACATTCTTGACAAGAAGTATAGCATTGACAGTTATTTTTCTTCTTGGTCCTGTAGCCATTAGCTACGCAGTTCCACGGCTCGTGTGAACGCAATTAAGACTGTCTACGTTGAACGTTACAAGTTCCGTATTTATTTTCACCAGTATCATGGACATGAAGGACAGGTCCCGAGTGTCGATGTTTTTACACACCCAGGATGTCTCGTGATGCGAGCGTGCAAACGCTTCTTTAAATTACGCCCGGTGACATCCATCTCACGCGGTTACGCGTGCAGATTATGCTGCGAGTCAAATCCCCGTACTCTTTGCAGCGATTGGGATCTAGCGGCGTGGTCGGAGCACAGACTCCACCGCGACCGGTACTTTCAAAGAGCGGCGGAGAAAGTGGAGAAGCGACGGTCTGAGAGGCCCTCTTCGTCTCCCACCGCCACCCAGGTCCAAAGCCCGGGAGGCGGGGCGCCCGCCCACTCCTAGCGGAGCGCCTATTGAAAGACGACACCGCACGGTTCATCCGGAAGTATAGCATTGAGACAGCTATTTTTCTTCTTGGTCCCGTAGCCAACGGCTACGACAGTTATACGGTTCTACGCCCATGTTTACGGGTCCGCACGGTTCCACGGTCCGTGTTTTACGGGTCCGCACGGTTCCATTGACGGTTCCGCGCCCGTATTTACGGGTCCGCACGGTTCCATACGAGTCCACGGTCGCGTTTCACGGGTCCTTTCGCTTCCATTGATGGCTCCAGTGAGCGGAACTTATCTCTAACGGGTTAACGTGACACTGCACGGTTCACCCGGTTATACGCCCACCAGCTACTACGCCACGTGGTCAGGTGACAGATGACTTTCTTTACAAGAAGTATAGCATCAGGACAGCTATTTTCTTCTTGGTCCCGTAGCCATTAGCTACGCAGTTCCACGACTCGTGTGAACGCAATTAAGATTGTCTGGCGCGTTGAACATTACCGTTCCGTAATTATTTTCACCAGTATCATGGACATGGAGGACACGCCCTCGGCGCCGATGCTCTACACACCCTTGATGACCCGGCATAGCGTGATAACGCTTCTTTGCTTTACGCCCGGTCACATCCATCTCACGCGTTACGCTGCGTGCAGATTATGCTGCGAGTCCATTCGTGGTACTCTTTGCAGCGATTGGGTTCCAGCGGCGTGGTCGGAGCACAGACTCCACCGCGACCGGTATTTTTCAAGGTGCGACCGAGAGCGCGCGGCCCGGTGTTCGGATGCGCACGGCTCTGTAGTTTTGTAACGGGATATCGCATAACCGCACGATTTACCCGATATGCACCCGCTTAGCTACGAGCTATGTGGCCAGGTGACAAGTGATAATCTTCACAAGTAGTATAGCGCCGTGAGAGCTATTCTATTCATGGTTCCGTGGCCATTAGCTACGCAGTTCCACGATCATGTGAACACCATTTATACGATTATCCGCGTTGAACGTTACATTTCCGCAATTACTTTCACCAGTATCGAGGCACGGAGGACAGGCCGCGCCGGCACGCTACGCACCTCAGAGGTCCCGCTTTGCATAGCGTGCAAACGCTTCTCTAGACCGCACGGGCCTGTACGACCGAGTTTTTGCAACGGATAACGTACACTGTACGGTGAACCCGGTTGAGTTCGCTAGCTAGGAAGCTGCTTGGTCATAGCTACGCTGTCCCACGGCCGTGTGAACTGCCTCTGTAGGATTTTCCGTTGAACGTCACAGTTCCGCGATGTTTTGCGCTTATATCGCCGACACGACGGGCAGGTCCCTAGTGTCGGTGCGTTACGCGCTTTGACTGTCCTGCGGTGCGCCGATGTAAACGCTTCTTAGGTTGCGCTTTGGTGTTATCGACTTGTTCAAACCCGTGTACACCGCTGTGGTCCTCGGTTCGCGTTGGGACCGGTCGGCCAACTAGAGGCGACGCCCACGGGTCTTACGTGAGTTAGTCCCCTTTTTACGGCTAGTTGTAGAGCCATTGGATTCCTTGCATCGGGTCCATTAGGGTCCGTGCACGGCCCGATAATCGGTTCCATACGCCCCACGGCTTGTTTCGGCCCCGTGCACGGGTCCGTAACACAACTTGGCGGCTCCGTCCGGGGCATGAGATGACGTTTGGGTCTGTAGTGCTGCTTAGTTCTACAGCAAGGTAACGCATAACGACGCCACACCCGTTAGTTTCGAGATCCCCACGTCCGTGTGAGCTGACTTGGTGAGATTTTCGCGTTGAACGCCACGGTTCCGCATAGTTTTTCACCAGTTCATGGACACGAGGACGAGTCCCCGCTTGTCGGTACGCCACGCTCCCAGGATGCGTCGCGTGTTAGCGCTTGCTCGGGTTCGAGGCCCAGCGCTCGGGTGATAAGATTTCCTTCTTTACGGGAGGCATACCCTGAATGTGATTCTTGCGCCGAACGACCTCGGCTCACATTCTACAGATATTAACGCGGTTTACGCATAATGTACGATAAACCCGGTATCGGAACTTCGGGATATTGCGACGTTAGCCGCGTGTTGCAGTGTTCCGCGGTCGTTTTTTTCTTGCTGGGACGTTTTTAGCGCTCGACGGCTGTCCCCACGCCGAGCCGCCCGGCTTCGCGGCTCGTGAGTGATTTTATACAAACGGAGTTAACGGCCTATACCAGCGCGCGCGCGGTGTGGTAGAGGACCAGTAGCCATGAACTACTGCGCCCGCGGCCGTTTCTCTTACCGGGACACGTGACTGAGTACGACGGTCGTCCCCTCTTCCCCACGCAGCTACCGGTTTCGAGTCGTGATGGAACAAACTCAGTTTACGACTCAGATAGCTTGCGTGGCACGTGAACTCCTCCGTATTTCTTACGGCCTCAGTTTATATATATTTTACCTATTCTCAACGGAACGCGTGCACTGTGTACTTCTTCCCTACGCGCCGCCACTTACTCGTGGCCCCGTGGTGAATAGAGGTATAATGAGATAACGACTCACGTTACAGGTGTAGTAATGCGTTCACGCTATCGTGGACCTAGACGGTCCTTTGGTACTGATAGCTACTTCGCTCGGGACACGTACCAGTACCAGTTGTCCCCCTCGCGTAGCCACGAGCTTTTTGCTCCGTGGTACAGCGACATCGTTAGCGGTGGACTCGTGGTTTTACTTGTCATGCTGACGCCTTTGTAGACCCATAACGGATCTATTATATTTAACGGGTTGCGTGACTTTGTACGGCGTAAGTCCCCAGTAGCCACGCCGCTTTTCCGCTCCGTGGTGCAGGGTGTTTAACGTCCGTAGTATACACAGGACGCCACCTCTTTCGTGATTTCTACCCCAGTGTTGGGGTTTATGACTCATACGGTTGACGAGTACGTTACCCCTACTTGTCAATATTACTCCATGAAGGAGATTTTTCTTGACCATAGGTGGCCTTTTGGTAGACAACCTACGCTTGGGGTAGCTATTACCAACAACGGCACGTATGGTTCCTTCCATACTTTAACACCTTACAGCTGCTTGCGGTTTACGGCCTGTTACTTAACTGCCCGCACAGACATACGGTATTCGTTTTTTCTCCGCCCAGAGCCGTGAGGCTCCGCGGTTTCAAGGTTGTTACTATACGAGTAATGCGTTAACACTTTCTCCAGTCAACTTCTTAGACAAGTTTCGCTGTTGATAGGCGTGGCCTGGAGCCCGCCATAGTTCCGTCATGAGCTCTGGGATACCTTGCAGCTATCCACCAGGGTTTTCCCGGTGGGGTCTACGGTCTTTGACTTGCGACCACTGGTGAGTTCTGGGAGATCTCTTCGTAGTGTGTCATGTGACATTTTCCTCCGATAGATCATCCAGTGGCTTTCTGTTAAAGTAGTCTGAACTGTTCATAGAACGCCGGTATGCACTCGGGTTCGGGCATAACCTCTTTTCACGGATCTCTCGTGCGGGCGTTCGAGAAACCGCTTTTTGCGGTTTTTCTCTTGTTTTTGGTCTGACTCACTTTTCGACGTTCGTGTTCCCCGCTAACTTTAGCTCTTACGCGGTTATGCGCTAACGAATTTTTCCCTTGTCCGGATTTCTTCAATTCGTTTTCATTGGTACACGCCGTTCCCAATCGTAGTTTCTCGCCGGTTCTGTCTCGTGGGACGAATCCGTGTGGCTTGTGGCGTTTTTGTGGACACTTTGCTGTAGTTGTGTCCAAACGCTCTTCCGGTTGGCTTGTTTTTCTGGGCTTTACGCCAGGTTCTTTCGAGGTTTGCCTCCGTTACTGTCAACGAATGGTGCCTTGTTCGGTTTGACTGTACTCGCCGTGGTTTCCTATGTTTTAGTTCCTCCCACTCTTGAGGTCTTTCATCCTTCCGAGGTGAAGGAATTTCGCCCTTAAACGGGATTCGGTTCGTGCGAAGTTTTGCACCAGCCATTGCGGCGATCTGAACTCCCTTCCTTCCTATCCTCGGTTGCAATCTGATTGCATATTATAGCATGGAAGGTAAGGTATAACTTGAAGTAAATTTACCCCGCTAAAGCGAAGCGGGGATATTTACGAGAGTTATACTTACCTTCCATGCATCCGCCCGCCTCCCCTCGCTCAGGCCTCGTGGAATGTTGAGTGAGGTGGTACAGAGGTATTATGGAGGTCAGGGCTTGGCTGGTTACTGCGTTTTTTAGGTTCGGTTAGAAGTGCGTTAGAATCAGGTCGTGTGACCAGATTGCATATTATAGCATGGAAGGTAAGTATAACTCTCGTAAATATCCCCGCTACGCTTAGCGGGGTAAATTTGTCACATTTTATGCATTAAAACTGCCAAGTAAATTTATCAGTGTTTAACCTTCAAGTATGTTGCAGCAAAAATGATTATTGATTGAACAATATTGAAGGTGCATTGTTCATTGACATGAACAATATTGAAGGTTCATTGTTCATTGACATGAACAATATTGAAGGTTCATTGTTCATTGACATGAACAATATTGAAGGTTCATTGTTCATTGACATGAACAATATTGAAGGTTCATTGTTCATTGACATGAACAATATTGAAGGTTCATTCATTGTTCATTGACATGAACAATATTGAAGGTTCATTGACATGAACAATATTGAAGGTTCATTGACGTGAACAATATTGAAGGTTCATTGTTCATTGACATGAACAATATTGAAGGTTCTTTGTTCATTGACATGAACAATATTGAAGGTTCATTGACATGAACAATATTGAAGGTTCATTGACATGAACAATATTGAAGATTCATTGTTCATTGACATGAACAATATTGAAGGTTCTTTGTTCATTGACATGAACAATATTAAAGGTTCGTTGTTCATTGACATGAACAATATTGAAAGTTCATTGACATAAACAATATTGAGGATTCATTGTTCATAGACATGAACATTATTGAAGGTTCATTGTTCATTGACATGAACAATATTGAAGGTTCATTGTTCATTGACATGAACAATATTGAAGGTTCATTGTTCATTGACATGAACATTATTGAAGGTTCATTGTTCATTGACATGAACAATATTGAAGGTTCATTGTTCATTGACATAAACAATATTGAAGGTTCATTGTTCATTGACATGAACAATATTGAAGGTTCATTGTTCACATGAACAATATTGAAGGTTCATTGTTCATTTACATGAACAATATTGAAAGTTCATTGACATGAACAATATTGAAGATTCATTGTTCATTGACATGAACAATATTGAAGGTTCATTGTTCACATGAACAATATTGAAGGTTCATTGTTCATTTACATGAACAATATTGAAAGTTCATTGACATGAACAATATTGAAGATTCATTGTTCATTGACATGAACAATATTGAAGGTTCATTGTCATTGACATGAACAATATTAAAGGTTCATTGACATGAACAATATTGAAGGTTCATTGACATGAGCAATATTGAAGGGCATTGACATGAGCAATATTGAAGGGCCATTGTTCATTGACGTGAACAATATTGAAGGTTCATTGTTCATTAACATGAACAATATTGAAGGTTCATTGACATGAACAATATTGAAGGTTCATTGACATGAGCAATATTGAAGGGCCATTGTTCATTGACGTGAACAATATTAAAGGTTCATTGTTCATTGACGTGAACAATGTTGAAGGTTCTTTGTTCATTGACATAAACAATATTGAAGGTTCATTGTTGATTGACATGAACAATATTAAAGGTTCATTGTTCACATGAACAATATTGAACGTTTATTGTTCATTTACATGAACAATATTGAAAGTTCATTGACATGAACAATATTGAAGTTTCATTGTTCATTGACATGAACAATATTAAAGGTTCATTGTTCATTGACATGAACAATATTGAAGGGCCATTGTTCATTGACATGAACAATATTGAAGGTTTATTGTTCGTTGACATAACTAATATTGAAGGTTCATTGTTCATTAACAATGTTGAAGGTTCATTGTTCATTGACATTTTTTACCATCTGGAAAGTTCTACATTTTGGAATCTTTGAAGAATTTTGAACCACTTGCTTAGTTTGTTTGTTCATCAACGATGAGTTAAAAGAAAATAATTGCTTCAATGAGATACTCTTTTTTTCTCTCCTTTAGTTGTTTGGTATGAATATTCAGTGTATGTGACCTATGATGTTTTCTGATTATTCATTATTTTTCACTGTTTTATTACCTCATTTGTATATCCTAATAAAGGTAGGGGTGCCTAGGGCAGTTTCAATTTTGACACTTCTATATTTTTTTTAATTGTGTAAATATTGTTTATATTTGTTGCTATTGTTTTATGTTTTGCTAACATTCAATTAAGAAAGAGTGTACCACCAGTTTTGAAGGTGAATGGATACCAACACTTTAAATGGCTTTTTCAACTAAGCTGTAACTTTTTGATTGGACAAGTCTTTGAATTTGAAAATAAGTTACATACTTTCTGAGTTAAATCTGATCAAATTTTGAGAATTTGTCAATTTGTGTGAGATTTGTTACAGATGTGAATAAGAGGGCTCAAAATAGTTTTAGAATCTTTCCCCCGTTAAATTTATGCTTTAGCTAAAAAAAGAAGCATGTATTCCGCCTAGATGCTGATTTGGGGTATTGATGAGGTTCAGACACTCGAAGAGCTCACTATAAAGAATTGGAAGGTACCATTAAACCTTTAAAGGATTTCAAATTTTTTGAAAATAGAACAGTTTGTTTGGTTGTATAAGACAAATTTGCAAATGAATTTGTGGCACAGGGTCTGAATATTAAAAAATGCTGCGGAGCTAGTGAAGTTTTAATCAGTTTTCTGCTGTTTTTAATAGATTATAAAACAATTTATTTCTCATCTTTTTATGTTAATGGACCTCTAACTTTGATTATTGTTTCTCATCCACTGAACTAATCCTTTACCACCCTAAGAAAGTGTTGGAAATTTTATATGAGTGGGCTGAGCGTGGGCGAAATGCAAGTTTGATATTGTACCAGATAACTTGCTAAATTTGTAGCAACAGGAAATATCATACCTGGAAGACTGGTGATATGTATGTATCTGGTCTGATCGCTTTTGCCCACACAACTTTCCCTAGATGCTTTCTGGGTTAAAAATATTAAAAGTACAGAATTTATGAGTAGGGCAAGGAAGCTGGGTTCATTCATGCAATGTCTGTCTAATTGTGTAGAACTGAAAATGCCCCTCCTGAATTTGAAGTTTATTTGAATATGTTAAATAATACAAAAGTGAATCCTTCTTTAGTTATTAATTTATTTTCAAAAAAGGTAGTATAGATTTCTTGTTTGTGAACGAAAACGACACTGGGGTGGTTATTTGTGAGGGACGGGAAGGAATGAGAGGTATGTTCTGTTTTCAATTAAGTGGAGTCGACTCGATTCATGATAAAGCGAGCTATTACATCGGCCTTTTTCCATTTTGCATGGAACTACAGCACCATCATCACTAGTTATAGAATGTTAATCTAATGGGTCATTGTCTTCCTGTTTGTGTGGGTTGCTTAACTTTGTTGACAGCTTGGTTCATGTAATCTCATCATGCAGATGAAAACAATGTGATACAACATATTGCAAAACACATCAGAGAGACCACATTCTGGTGTGTAATGTCACAACACAGAACACTAATATAAATGGTATTGGATATAAATTCATTCCTTTTAGTACTTTGAAAACTATTCTATCTTGCATTGAATGGAAGCAGATCAAAAAAATTCTTGACACACATGTTTACAAAACTAGAGACTAATCTCTTTCCTTTGCTAATCTTTTCATCTATGTAAGCATGTCATAGTGTTTACCCTCTGTGTGTGTGTGTGTGGAAGGAGGGGGTGGAGGGTTACAGCTGATCCAATGAGATGCAGATATTACTAAATAGGAGCATTAGATCTGTATTTTGGACTATATCTTGGGAGTCGTTCCTTAACTCCTAACGTACCAAGACAATGTCAACATTCTTTATTTTCTTAAGTTTTTTAAATGAAAAGAAGAAATGTACAGAAATAAGTTGTAATTATGGAGTTAATCGAAAATAAAAGGAAAATGACATGAAATCTTGTATTTATTGCTGATTATTCAGTATTTCTGCCTTTTATAGGATAGAAATATATCTTTAAGTAGAAAGACTAACATACCTGTAGTCAGCATTGGGAAATATGGAGGTCTGCCAACAAGAGGATGGGGTAAACCTCACTGGCCATAAACTAATATAGATTTTTGGGGCCTCCAAAATCTAGTTGCAATAATGGCCGGATCTGAAGAGCAGGGGAAATATGAAAGAAGTGTTCTTCTTATGTTACAGGCTGTATATGCCCTCTGGCTGCAGATGCCCCTGGCTCTAGATGCCCTGCTGGCTTAAGATATTCTTGCCTGAAGATGCCGCTTGCTGTAGATTCCCTTGGCTGCAGATGCCCTGGCTGTACAAGTCACTGGCTATAGATGCCCCTGCTTGTAGATTCCCTTGGCTGTATATGCTCTTATCTGTAGGTGATCCTACCCATAGATGCTCCTGGCTGTAGATACCCCGGCCCATAGATGCCCCAGCCAATAAATACCTCTGCTTGTAGTTGCTTATGCCCATAGACGCCCCTGGCTGTAGCTACCCTGCCCCATAGATGCCCTGGCTGTAGATGTCCCTGGCTGTAGATTTTCCTGGCTGTAGATGTCTCTGGCTGTAGATGTCCCTGGCTGTAGATGTCCCTGGCTGTAGATGTCCCTGGCTGTAGATGTTCCTGGCTGTAGATGTCCCTGGCTGTAGATGTCCCTGGCTGTAGATGTCCCTGACTAACTTCCACTGCCCATAGATAACCCTGGCTGTAGATACCCTGACCTATAGATGCCCAGGCTGAAGATACCCCTGCCTATAGATGCAGATGTCCTTGCCTGTAGATGCCCCTGCCCATAGATGTTGTGGCTGTTTAAGGTCCTGCATGTAGATACTGTGATTGTAGATGCCCTGCCCATAAATGCCAGGGCTGCAGATGCTGCTGCCCATGATGCCCCTTGACTAAAAATGCCCCTGCCTATAGATGCACCTGACTGCAGCTGTCCCTGCCTGTAGATACTCCTGCTCATATATGCTGTGGTTGCAGATGCCACTGCCTATAGATGCTGTGGCTGTAGATGGTCCTGCATTTAGATGCCCCTGCCCATAGCCACCCCTAGCTACAGATTCACCCAGCTGTATATACCCTAGCCCATAAATGCCAGGGCTGCAGATGCTGCTGCCCATAGATGCCCCTTGACTCTAGATGCAACTTGACTGCAGATGCCCCTTGATTGCAGATGCCCCTTGATTGCAGATGCCCCTTGATTGCAGATGCCCCTTAAGTGCAGATGCCCCTTAACTGCAGATGCCCCTTAACTGCAGATGCCCCTTGACTGCAGATGCCCCTTGACTGCAGATGCCCCTTAACTGCAGATGCCCCTAGACTGCAGATGCCCCTTAACTGCAGATGCCCCTAGACTGCAGATGCCCCTTAACTGCAGATGCCTCTTAAGTGCAGAAGCCCCTTAACTGCAGATGCCTCTTAACTGCAGATGCCCCTTGACTGCAGATTCTCCTTGACTGCAGATGCCCCTTGACTGCAGTTGCCCCTTGACTGCAGATGCCCCTTGACTGCAGATGCCCCTTGACTGCAGATGCCCCCTGACTGCAGATGCCCCCTGACTGCAGATGCCCCTTGACTGCAGATGCCCCTTGACTGCAGATGCCTTTGACTGCAGATGCCCCTTGACTGCAGATGCCCCTTGACTGCAGATGCCCCTTGACTGCAGTTGCCCCTTGACTGCAGATGCCCCTTGACTGCAGATGCCCCTTGACTGCAGATTCCCCTTGACTGCAGATGCCCCCTGACTGCAGATGCCCCCTGACTGCAGATGCCCCTTAACTGCAGATGCGCCTTAACTGCAGATGCCCCTTAACTGCAGATGCCCCTTAACTGCAGATGCGCCTTAACTGCAGATGCGCCTTAACTGCAGATGCGCCTTAACTGCAGATGCGCCTTAACTGCAGATGCGCCTTAACTGCAGATGCCCCTTAACTGTAGATGCCCCTTAACTGCAGATATCCCTGCCAGTAGATTCCCCTACCCATAGATGCCATGGCTATAGATGCCCCTGCTCATAGATGCTCCTGTTCATAGATGCCCCTGACTGTAGTTATCCCTGGCTGTATGTAGCTCTGGCTGTATTAATCTCTGGCTGCTATTTCTGGCTATACATCTCTGGCTGTAGGCTATATGTACCACGTTTGATACTTCTTGTTTTGAACTAGTATTTGAACGAAATCAACCAAAGCAAAACCCCAAGAATATGAAAACTGCCCCATGTGCCCTCTTGAAACATCAGTGCCCTATTTGAGAAAAGTTCTTGCTTCTGGGCTATGGGAGAGATTTATAGAAAGTTCACCCCATGATTTGAGTTTTGGACCATTTTGTTAGGCCTACGTAATTTTGAGGACTACGTTTTGACTGCGAGTAGCAGAAAATGGACTATCCACATGGGAATAAAGTCCATTCGTAAATGCAGAAACCGACAATGACGTTGCCAAGTGGTATGCAGTTCTCCCACCTAAATTAAAGCTTAAACTTCTGGTTAGCAAATTTGATTTTGTACTTTTGATTTGAGATGTTTTTCCCCAAATGTTCTGGTTTTGCTGTTCATCATGACTACATGGTCATTAATTAAGTAGTTAAGTTCCAAGGTCGGTATGTATACCTATTTATGAGTGGGCTGGGGGGACTTAACAACGCAGCCACAACTGTAATGATCAATAGGACAATACTGGAAACAAAGGGAAAAATGCACATCATCCATTCCACCTGCATTCCACTATTCCTTTTTGGACAAAATACAAACAAACCCCAAAATCCACTTAAAACTTATCATAAAAATGTTAGATTTGGGCGTATGCACCTGTCAATGAAAAGAAAGTTTTACACCCATAACCCAACCGCCGCCAATATTACCGTCAAAGTCTCAACAATTATTTTCAGTTTCATTATCTACCTGACTAGGCGGGACTAGACGGACATTTATAAAGTTATTACTATCATGATCTTGGCGGCTGAGTCAGAAAAAAGGAGGGGGGATGTGCCGGCATGCGCTGACATTTTTACCCGACTATGAGTGTCCTGCGAGAAGTCTCTATTTCTAGTCCCTGGAGGGGGACTTCAATATGTGAGGTATATGTATATGTGCCGCCTGAGCAGGTGCCTTTTTTACACCATTTTCGTAGTGCAGGTGTCTCTTATTACTATATAGCCTATATATAAATATATATATATATATATATATATATATATATATATATATATATATATATATATATATATATATATATATATATATATATATATATATATATATATATATATATATATATATATATATATATATATATATATGTATATATATATATATATATATATATATATATATATATATATATATATATATATATATATATATATATATATATATATATATATATATATATATATATATATATATATATATATATATATATATATATATATATATTTATATATATGTATATATATATATATATATATATATATATATATATATATATATATATATATATATATATATATATATATATATATATATATATATATATATATATATATATATATATATATATATATATATATATATATATATACATAAAATATATATCTTTTTCATCATTTTCGTAGTGTAGGTCCCAAAAAATAAGGTTTGACTGTCTTATTTTTGTACTGCTGGTCCATTTTTACAATATTTTGTTCACTACTCATACTGCAGGTATCAAAATTGACTTCCATACTGCGGATATCAAAATTGTATAATTGCATATTGCAGTTACCAAAAAAATCTGTCGTATTGCGGGTATGTTTTTTGGTTGGTGAGCTGCACACCCCTACCACTTTTATTATAAAGTGATCCCCCCCCCCCTTCCCCCCCCCCCCCTCCCCTCCTTCCCCTCCCTCCCTTCCACAACGGGTTCCTATCATGCCATAAACGATCGTCATGGATGTCGAAAAATGGTGTCGCCACAGAATTTTGTCTGAGAAAAAAATGGAAAGGGGGGGGGGGGGGGTCCTCTGAGACCTATGAGATTTAAATTATATTTCTCCTAAATCTTCAGAAAACTTGGTTTCCAGGAAGCTCTGTTGTTTCTGAGGCCCCCAAATGGCTTAAAGTCAAACACGAAACAAAAATTCAATCGATGAAAAGAAAGTTTTTAACGTTAATTGATTAGGCCAATTTAGATAAGCTGTTGATTGTTTTGATTCCATTTGTAAGCAGGTATGAAAGCTTTGAAAGTAAGGAGCACTTTGTGTTGCAAAGCTCTGAAAATAGAAAACACTTGAGTCACAAAGCTCTGAAAATAAGGAACACTTGAGTCACAAAGCTCTGAAAATAAGGAACACATGAATTGCAAAGATCTGAAAATAAGGAACACTTGAGTCACAAAGCTCTGAAAATAAGGAACACTTGAGTCACAGCTCTGAAAATAAGGAACACTTGAGTCACAAAGCTCTGAAAATAAGGAACACTTGAGTCACAAAGCTCTGAAAATAAGGAACACTTGAGTCACAGCTCTGAAAATAAGGAACACTTGAGTCACAAAGCTCTGAAAATAAGGAACACCTAAGTCACAAAGCTCTGAAAATAAGAAACACTTGAGTCACAGCTCTGAAAATAAGGAACACTTGAGTCACAAAGCTCTGAAAATAAGAAACACTTGAGTCACAAAGCTCTGAAAATAAGGAACACTTGAGTCACAAAGCTCTGAAAATAAGGAACACTTGAGTCACATAGCTTTAAAAATAAGGAACACTTGAGTCACAAAGCTCTGAAAATAAGGAAAACTTAATTGAGTCACAAAGCTTTGAAAATAAGGAACACTTGAGTTGCGAAGCTCTGAAAATAAGAAACACTTGCGTCATAAAGCTCTGAAAAATGAAGAATAATGGAGTCAAAAAAGTGTAGTCTCTAAAGGTCACCAAAACGTGGGAAGTCAAAAAGTGTCACCTGCATTAACCGTCCAATTTTCTTGCCAAAAATGAATGCAAATCCGTGAAAATACAAATCACAATCTTATGCAATCAAAACTCTCTTTTCCCTCTTGAAAATATTGGACCCATATACGCTGATTGATGTATTAACAGGATAACGTTAGATTTAAGACCATGGAAGCTCTGACGATTCCGATTTTTTGATCATATGCCCTAAATCATGACCAAAAATGTTCGATCAGTTTCAAATGATCACAGTAAGGAAAACAAAATTCTTATTTTTCATTTTTAATTATAAAATTAAAATCACCTGATTTAATTAATAGATATTCTAGTCTCCAATTCTAAACAGACAAGAGAGAATATTATCCCCCAGCGCTGAAAAAATGAAGAAATTCAACAAAATCATATCATCAGTCATCCCCATGCATATAGCTAACTATGGAGTCTATTTTGGTACCACAATTTTCAGATTTAAGGAAAGTCGGACAAAATTTCACAGGAGTAGAACTGTTACCGCCTTTCTCTTGAATTTGTTGGGAACATGTGGATGCATCTTTAGAAAAGAAAAGGTTCTCAATAACCATGCACTAAACTACCTTAAATTTCTGGTATTTTTCTGCAATAAATTATGAAATCTTATAAGTCAAGTTTTTTGCAAATGAAACTTTGTCAAAGAGATTGATAACTTGTATCAATGTACAAATTAGAACATGAAACAGCTATCAGGGCCTATTAATATGAGGATGCGCTGAAATCGAACTATGAACACGCATCAAAATTAAAAGATCTAAGAGGAATTTAGCATAGCATAGCAAGGATTAACGTCCCGAAAGCATCCAGTGCTGGACATTATATTAAGACGGCCACGGCCTTTGATAACCAGTTGTGAACTTACTGGTTGTAAACCCACCGACATTCGAACCCGGGACGTGCGGGTGAGTGGACTAACTACAACTAGTTCTTGTTCTTCTATATGATACGGCTGCATAGATACACTGACGTGTTTATATTCAGAAAATATGTTTCAAGAAACCGAAACAATTGAGATGACGTGAATAAGACGGAGACACGTCCATTAATTGCATATCGTCCAATTCAGATCACTCCAGTTTAAAACAATCTCGACAATTCATGCATTTCCCCGAATGACAGCATGATTTTCCCGACAAAACGCAAAATTTTCCCGACATTTTTCTTCCAAAAATCATTTTAGGGGCTGCTGCATCCTACGCACCTATGATGATGCTTCTGATTGAGATAACGTGAATAAGACGGAGACAATTCCATTACTACAAATGGTCCAATTCAGATAACTCCATTTTAAAACAATCTTGATAAAAAAAACACGCATTTTCCCGAAAACGGCATGATTTTTCCGACAAAACGCAAAACTTTTCCGACATTTTATTCCCTCGGAAGATCATTTTTCGAGTCTGTTGCACCCTCACACACCCATGTGGATGCCGCTGATTAAGATAATGTAAATATGACGAAAAACAATTCCATGAAATGCAAATGGTCCAATTCAGATCACTCACTAAAGAGTCAATTTACAAAACAAGCATTTTGCTGACAAACGGCATGATTTTCCCAATAAAACGCAGTTTTCCCAGCAATTTTAGGACAATTATTTAAGGGACTTCAAACCGGAATAGAAAGTGAATGAACGCTGCTTTGCACGCTTCTTTTCTCGAATAACTTCATATTTGTTCAGAGAACCACGGCATCCCGCTGTCTCGTAAAGGAAATTGCGTATACTAAATAGCGTATACTGACATAACTGACGTTGCACCCGATTTGAATTGCGTGATCAGTAACTACTGTTAATAATGAAAAAAATACGCTCAGTAACTACTGACAGGTATTATAATATGGTAATACATATTATGGCCATGGTCAGTAACTACTCACACATAATATAATACTGGTTACGGATAGGCCTAGTCGTTTTTAGACGTATTTTGTACGTACTTTATGTTGCACGGTGTCGCGAGAACTTTCAAGGACTTTCTCTAAATGAAACAACAGTTTACAGCATGACATCAAATTTTATTAATGTGACTGAAATGAATGATTCCATCATTTCTGCAAGATCTTGTCGACTCATTTAAGCAAGTAAAATTCACCATGCCAAGACTGCAAAGGGGTCATATATTGGTAAGTTCCAAGTATGTATTTTCCATTCAAGAAAATATATACGTTAACGCTCGTACTACAGGCCTAGGCCTAGTAGACTAATAGATACTGTACTGGGCCAAACGTTAGGCCTAGATGTTAGTGCATAGCATGCACAGATACAGTAGTGACAGTAGCGACCTAACGTTACGGCAAACTTAAGATAGCGAGATTTGTATTTCACTAACGTTAGGCCAAACATTACTTGTATTACTAACGTTTGTAGACCATTTGCAAACGCAATTGGGGACCGTTTGGTGGCAGGACACGACTGGTATTCAGTTCAGGAGAGGGGGTCTACGTTAGATTTGGGATGGATTGCTCATGTCTGATTTTAGGAACTGGGTGGGAGAGGACACAGGTGTTCCTTAACGTTATGGCAACATAATATGTACTACCGTATTAAAATACCCGTCAGTAGTTACAGAGCATATTTTTGCCATTATTCACAGTAGTTACTGATCATCCAATTCAAATCGGGTGCACGTTCAGCCTCGTGTAGTTGTAAATGCAGCCATTCTATTTTTGTATCCATCTTGAAATGTTTTTGTTGTTTTTTTCTGAATACTTTAAGACTTCATTTCTGATTCTTGCCCAAAAAATGACATGATTTCAGTCGGACTTCGAATTTGCATTTCAAAAGGATGCGTGTTCGTGTCTCATCTAAGAGCTTTAATGTCGTATATTGCAGAGCATATTCGCCTTTAACCACTGCAATTTGAGTGTTTCATACGCCTTGAAGGCGGTATCAGACACGCAGAGATTGAATTCTCACGGCAAATGTTAATCTATATATTGTTTCAGAGCCAAGGATAATTCGGTTAACAAACAATAGAAGATTTTATTTTTACTCAGTTCCCGGAAACATATGCATCTGTTTCATCTCATTTAACTAGATTTTTGATTAGTTTAAAGAGGCGATATCGTCATATGTGCACAATGTTTAGAATTCTTTTTAAATTTTTTGATTGGTTGAAATTTTGCTGCGCGATTCGTTGTCTCGTATTGCAAGGTATATAGTTATTTAAAACGCCATTGAGGTCACCACACGAGATAGCCCAGATGCTTGCGGCGATCGCAAGTACCTTTTTTTCCCTTCAAATCATGCCGTGAGTTCAAGCCCCTGTAGCATCGTTTATATTGACTTTTTGCTTTCTTCTTTTTCTTCTTTTTTTTCAGTAAATTTTGTTTGATGACTATCATAGTAATATTATAATACTTAAATTTCACTTTCGCTTTCTGACAAAAAAGCATTGGAAAAAACAAATAAGTTTCTCGTCACAGTAACGTAATGCGCTGTGTATGTAATTCTGCACACACAACGTACATGCTAGTGTCTGACTGTACTGTGTGGTACAAACAGACAGAGGATCGGATCTTGCCTCCACAACCGGAAGTGACGTCAAAATAAAGTATTTCACCCCCCTCCCCTCCCATTTTTACCGTATTTTACTGAGACAAGCCTCCCTTTTTAAGGTTTACTCCATTGACCTAGTAGCATAAGATCGAGATGTAAAATTTTCATTAGTTATTCAATTGGGCCTATTCATTTGTGCCCTACATCGATTGGTTGATTATCAAATAGGCGCGTTTTTGCGAACCTCAGATCCTAGATCGATCTTAGCGCTCACGCTGGTAATATGAAGAGTGAAGAGTTGATTCTAAGAAGTTGAAAGTAACGGAAGCAAAAGCTTGCTTATTGAAAGGACTTTACGTGTTAAAAAGCCTAAATATTTTTTTCTTTTTGATCTTATTATATTATCTGTTGATTACCGACAATAATCGGAGAGAATCAAGAAGCTACCAGAATATATGTCAGAACTATTTTACCAATGTTTATCATGAGTTTTCTTTTACATCGAGTATGTTCGACAGCTAATAATGAATTAAAAGCAATAATTACAAAAGACCCCCTCTGAACCTATTGCATTGTTGTCGGAGATGTTATCATACATAATACTGGTTTTCTTGAAACAATGTCCTTCACAAATATGGTGGATTTTATCACCTACCCCCACGCAAATTCAACTTTGAAGTGCTATATAATATGCAGCACTCCAAAGTTGAATTTGCGTTGGGGTAGGTAACAAATCCACCATATTTGTTGTAAAAAACGATTACTATCTAACAAAGAAATTAACGCCAACTCCACGTCCACGTCCGATCATAACGGCATATTGATTAATCCAAAAGTATAATGATAAACATCGTAGAATCAAAAAAGAGAAATGGAAAAGGATTTATCAAGAGGAAACTTAATGAATATGCGGGGCACTGACTGGAATATGTTTATGCATAGTTTTGATGAATTTACATAAGTAATTTCATCTGACATCGTTCTTGTTGGTGAACAGTGCGTACGGCTCTCGAAATCGGAAGAGGTAGATATGATTAAACGGATTCCAGCAGATAGCAGGATTGCCCAATTGGAGAAAGACAAACTAAAAGCTATAGAGGATGGAAATAAAGGTCAGAGAAACAAAATTCAGAGAACAATAAACAAGTATATTCGTGAAGTGCGGAGTAAAACTTTTGAACACATAGAGATATTCAGATTCCTTTTTGGAGCTTTGATAAAATCTGTTAGAAATTCAAATAAAAACAGTGATGACGCAATAAAGATATTAACATTTCTCTGCCGGGAATACACAGGTGATGTGTGTGTATCTGAGATGAATATAGATTATGTATATTATCAATTTAAGAAGGTTAAAAAGGGAGCTGCATGTGGGTCAGATAAACTTCTTTGGTGGGTTTTTAGATATTAAAGTGATGATTTAGCACCTTCATTTTTCAGAAAACTATCTCCAAGAGCAAAATTCCGCGTCGTCGTGGAAAAATGCCATAACAAATCCCGTCCCCAAAATTAAGACACTTAATGATTTTAGATCAATAGATTTAGCTAGTACCGCTTTTAGTAGCCTATAGAAAATATTACTGCCTTGTTTGATGGAAAAGTGTAGAGCAGCTTGGAGATGAGTATCAATTTGCTTATAAGAAGGGTGTTTCATGTGTAGATGTTGTACTAGTTTTAATTAACGATAGTGACTCATTTGAATTGTAAAGAAACAACCAAGTCAAAGGTTTTTTTTTTCTCAATTTTCCAAGTGCTTTCAATTCGGTCTTGCCAAACTACCTACTTAAAGATTTGACAATATTCATAAAAGACTCTTGGCTTATACATTGGTTGGCACAGTTTCTTAAAGGGTGGATAAGACAAATTAAACTGGACAAAGGTTTGTCAGAACAATCTGAAATAAATGTAGGCGTAGCCCTTTATATGCTGTACTTTTTACCATCTATACTGACGAAATAAGATTTCAAAGAATTATAAAAAAATGTGTGTAAAATTCAAAATCAGACTAAAAATTGCTAAAAATGTTCTGCTACGTTTTATTATGTACATGCATATACTTTTCTCCTTTTACAAATGCTATATATTTGTACTAGAATACAATATTGAATTGAATTGAAGTTAAAAATTGGTAACATATCACAATACATTACAAAGTCCATCTACACGTTTACGAAACCGAAACTAACTGGAGTCTACAAAAATTACATTCATTTTGTAAAAACTAAAAAATCTGAGTGCACAAAAAATAAGGATAAGTTAAGGATTTTGAGGTTGTTTTTTAATGCCGGAAAACCAAAATCCGAC
Organism: Chiridota heheva; assembly: GCA_020152595.1. Lineage (NCBI taxonomy): Eukaryota > Metazoa > Echinodermata > Holothuroidea > Apodida > Chiridotidae > Chiridota > Chiridota heheva. Next base: position 166,630 of record JAIGNY010004302.1, read on the forward strand.
ATTAACTCTTGAATGGGAATCCGTCCAGGCCTGAATCTGTCGGCTAAATAAAGGCAGGGAAGTAGGAAGGTTTACCTCTAAAGGGGATATGCAGGGCAAAACCCCAAAAGATTTCCCGGTGACAAGTGGAAATATTGCACTGGTAAATTAAGTTTCCATCAAAAGTTGCAGCTTATCGGAAAATCCCCGGACTTCAATTTTCGAGATATTTCCTTAGTTTTCAAAAAATTCTTAATTTTGGAAAATCTTCAATTTTGGCTAGTATTCGTAAATATGTGGCCAATTTTCGGGAAATTTTACCAAAATATCCAACTAATTTGTCACATTTTTCAATTTTCTGTTAATGATTTCACCTCCCAACCGGGCAGAATGCATAGAAGCGGGAAGGTAAAATCCGCTTTGGGGCAGTTCCCCTCCTCCCTCCGCTTCATACGCCTCTGAATAAAGGAGTTGTCAGTTTCTAAACATGAAGAAATATGATTGCGAGTGCCATTCAGATTCAATGTAGACTACTACAGTACGTACAATTGTCAATGTGGGTCTAATTGTGATCATTTTTCTGAAAAAATGTTGGCACGTGTGATGTTTTCTTCCAAATCTAAAGTTTACCGTTCAAAATTTAGTTTACACTTTTAAGCACCTGTCATGTTTTCAGTGTGTACCATTTAAATTTGCCAGGACGAAGTGGACGAGCACCGGATTAACACTCTGCACTTTCAGAGAAGTGTTCAGAGAACCAGGCAGGGGAATGAATTTCCATTCGGGACCGACGGCGGGCTTTCTACGTCCCTGCAAAGCACGGTGAACCATTGTCAACTTTTTCCAAAGGTCGGGTGGGGAAGAATGCGTGATGCAGAATGCAAACATCGGCACTTTATATGTTAGCGTATCATTCTGCATATCTGTCTGTCATGTGGAAAATCGCATGGGCGATAAACTAAACAAATTTAAACCTTGATCCTACCCCTCCCACTTCCCAAAAAGGATAAAGCCAAGTTTCTTTTTCAAATATCTTCTCACGATACTGTACAAAATGATTTCATACTCTCACTTATCATTCAACAAGTGCTTAACATTAATGTGTAGGCATAAGAGAAGCCATCAAAGGCAAGTTTAGCATAATAAGTCACTTGTAATCTAATAATATAATCATAATACCTACATATTTTTTTTAATTTTACATCCTTTTGTGGCAGACCGATAAACGCTCGGTCTATGAAGCTAAAAGCTATAATTCCGTTATAATTTGTTTGAAAGGACATCTTCTACTGTTCAAACAAAAGGCAATCCATAGAGTTCAGGTGTTGATCTCATTACCACTTATCTCACCCAAAACTTTCTGTAAAACATTTCAAGGCACTAGACCGAAAAGTGAGAGTACAAGTTTCCCAGAGACTCACACGTATTCAGCAGCAACAAAACATCTCTAACACCAATATGTATACGGTACTAAGTCATTAAGTAGGCCTAGTTACAGTATCTGAGATTCAACCTGTATGATCATTAGCATGAAAGGTCATCTGGCTATTGATCTGTCATATTTCCCATCACAAGAACGCAATAATATTTAATTTATCATCAAGGACCTGTGTGGAAGGTCCTTGGTATCACCATTTTGCACCCATACTGCGCAAGGTCCCATTTTTAAATGTCAATAATATAAAAGTAGGTTGACCACCTAGTCCATTACGAATGACCTCTGACATTCCAAAACATCATATATCAAATGAAACGGTGATAATTTGCCTGGTAAGTTCCATGTACAACTCGAATTTGCTTTACATTCAAAAACTGCAGCATGAAGGTTGCTGGCAAAATAAGGTGTATAACCACTTGTCTTTTGACTTTTGGATCACAAAAGTGCGCAGGCACAACTTTACCTCACAAGGCACCATGCCACCACTCTGGATCGCAATCTGACCTTTGACCTTTTGAAATGTTAGTCAACGAAGAGTTATATACTACACCTACCTATACTTAATGATGTCTTCATCGTTCAAGGCAGCGGGATATATCAAAAATACTTCATTTGACCAATGACATTTGACGTTTGTGCTTGAATATCTAGGAGGCACAAGTTTACCCCTTAAAGGTACCCTTTCAAAATTTTGCTTCAAATTGCTCCAGTAGATTTTAAGTTATACCTGGCACAACATTTTAAACACGTACACACAACTTCACTGTGACAGAAAACACACACCGTTGACACCAGGGTCTATTCCAACTCCCTGGTGACACTAACATATTCACCCACGAAACAGACGAATTCTCAAATTTTGACCCCATGTCACGAAGGAAAACCATTTGCCCATATTATGGGATCATCACATGAGACCCTTTATTGCACCCCAGGGTGTTGCATAGCTGCATAGGGTCTGGGTTTGAGGTTTATATATGTGAAAAATGCACAAAAATACTACAATATCTCATCACCATATACATGTGTGATGAGATATAAAACTTATAAAACATTAAATGAAATGTAAACTTAACAATGATTCAGAAATGGGAAAGCATTTGACGTTTTTTTAGTAACGTAGGTGTGCGTTACGCCATTGATGTGCCAGTTGCAAATGAAAACCACGTCAGTACCAGTCATCATAGTGACGATCCTTACCCATGAATAGCTCGGACTTCATATTACGGCGCATGAACTTCAATATGTATTCGTGCCGAATAATGAATGTCTGTTTGCGTTCAAGAAGATGCGTCTAAATCTTAAGAACATAGTTTGTAATGTTTGCAAGGGCTATTTTTGGTCTGTCGGCTACATTTGTTTGTAAGGCCGGAGGTCAAATGGTAGTCGCTGAAGCACACCGATGGTAGGCGGCGTTAACTGAGGGTTTGACCGTCCGAAGATTCACCGGAGGTAACGACCGAAGACCATTGGCAGTGAATTGAAGTGCAGTTCTTCTTCCAAGTGGAGGTGGATTTTCAACTGGAGAATCTGTAAAAACGAAACATGAAAATGTAATTTAATTTGAAATTTTCTGAAGGTCTTTTAGCTATATGAATACCTACCAGTTATTGATCACAGTTTGACAAAGATGATTTTTAAGTTTTTACAAAGAATAGCATGCGACGCTGATTCAAATAAGTCCTTTAATTGTTTTTTCTTTTCTAAACAAAAGCGATGACCAGTCTTTATTTCTGTATCATCTTTATGTAAATGGAACCCACAACACCCCTGTATGGATCCACGTCTATAGTATTAACAAAGGAATTGTATTATTTTTTGTTGGTGAATTTAATTACTTTACATTCTAAATATAAGAATTTTCTTATACAGTTAAAGTATATGGACGCGTATAGAAATAAAATAGCTGGCATTGTTTGCCTTAAAAACCATGAAAACAGCGGCGTTTTGAGGTCAAAATTGGCAAACTACCAGCAGGTTATGCTGAATCTTCTTTTAGGGTTTCACTCTTTCTTTGGCTGATTTTATCGATTGATTTCGCCTGAGTTTTAACTTTTCATAATTAGATGTCATTTCCCCCTCTGGACATGGCCGTACGAGTCGGCAGGCTTGGGGCGGGGGAGAGGGTGGTGGCGGACCCCGCTCTATAGGCTGGATACCCATCTTAACGTAGCCTATTTTAACATACTAACTGGCGGAAAACTCGCCCCCTCTCCCCCTCCCCCCCCCCCTCCCCTGCCCTTTCTTTTGTTTGTCCCCTAGTGGTGAATTTTTTAACCCGGGAAAATATCCCTATGACATAAACATATTATGATAATAAATAATAAATTAAAATCGTCAACTCATTAGTCAACATTGAGTTGAGAATCTTCAATTTTTGGACAATTTTCTTCATTTTTCTAAAATTTCCTTCATTTTAGGGAAATTTCCTTAAATTTCTACAATTTTTCTTCATTTTAGTGAAATTTGCTTCAATTTTGGGAAATGTCTTTCAACTTCTGGAAACTTTCTTCAAATTTTTGGATTTTTTTTCAATTTTTGGAGAATTTCCTTTTTCAATTTGCTTTCATATTTCGGAAATATTCTAGATTTTCGGTTGATTTTGTTTTTCATTTTTGGGAAATTTTCTGAAATTTTCGTGAAATATGCTTTATTCTCATTTTAATTAAAGTTTTTTTTAATTTTCAGGAAATTTCTTTTTATTAATTTGCTTTCATTTCTGTGAAATTTCCTTCATTTTTGAAATTTTCTTCAATGTTTTTGAAAGTTTTCTTCAATTTCAGTAAGCTTGCTTCATTTTCATTAAATTTCTTTCAATTTTCGTGAAAATGTCCTTTTTGCCAAATTTTTTTGCTATTTTGTGGAATTTTTTCATTTTTGTAGAATTTTCTTGAGTTTTCGGGATTTTTTATTTGTTTCGGGATTTTTTTGTTTCCCAAAATTTTCAATACTTTACGACCCCCCCTCCCCTACATTTTTTGGACATCAGAGACCCGTAAATTTTCTTGGTTTGTTGACCCGAAAATTTAATTTGCCCCCCATGTCAAATATCTTCCTACGCCGCTGACTTTATCAATTGTGTGCAGATGATATATCTCTTCTGCATGCTTCCAACTCCCACCACCCTCTTACTCCAGATTTTTTTTTAAAGGCTATGCATCTGAGTCGGGCATAATCATGCTAGACTCGGCTAGATATCTGGGCCATGCCCTCCTGGCTCAGCATGATGTTGACTAGTATGATACTTCGACACCGATCTAAAATAGTCAGGCAGAGAGGTAAAATGTACTTTTTAAATCAGTGATTTGTCTGAATCATGCTCGACTCGGCTTGATTTCCCGATAATTAAATGAAATTTCCCCATTTCGTAAAACTGCCCGGAAATCGAAGAAAAGTGCCTGAAAATGAAAGAAAATTACGTGGAAATTTCAAGTTCCCGAAAATTAAAAAAAAAATCCGGAAAATTCGCCAAAAATACGCAAAAATTTCCAAAAATCGAAAAGCCTTTTCCAAAGATAAAGAATTTAAGGAAATTTTCCAAGACTCGAAGAAAATTACCCGAAAATAAAGGAAAGCTCCCGAATATTGAGTAAAAAAAAACCTGCCCGAAAATGAATAAAATTTGCCAGAATTGCCCTAAAATTATTTTTTTTTCTCGAAAAATTGAAGAAAATTGGCCTTGGAATTGTAGAGAGCTTCCAAAAATTTGCCAAAATATTCGCGAAAATTTCCCGAAAATTGAAAAACCTGCCCGAAAATGAAGGAATTTTCCCGGAAATAGAGCTTATTTCCCCAATGCCAAAAACTGGTGCACCATTAAGAAGCAATAAATTAATTATTTATTAACATATTCATTGCAATTTTTCCTTCGTAATAGGTTTTCGAGTCGAAAAAAAAGTCACCGCCTCCACCCCCCAAGTAAAATAGTCCCGTACGGCCATACCTCTGGATCCCTCCACTGCCCCGTTCCCTTACCGTATACAGTGGCATAAATAATAATAATAATAATAGTAATAATACATACAATAATATTACACAAACAGTAAGAGAACAAAAACCATACTTAAAAGATACAAGCAGACAAGCAGGATAAAGTTACAAGGTCCAACAAGAGTAACTCATGAAAAAGTGTGTTTTCACTACATTCTTAAAAATATCTTAAGTAGGGGCATTTCTGATGTAGATTGGGAGAATGTTCCAGAGTTTGGGGGCTGCAGATTGAAAAGAACGTTCACCATAAGTTTTGGTGTCAATTTTTGGCGGCTTTAGGAGAATAGCACTGTTAGATCTGAGTGAGCGAGTTGGTAATTGTTAGGTAAGTAAGTTGGAAATATAATTTGGAGCAAGATGGCTCCAAATTATATAAAGTTGGTGGAGGACGGGTTTAATGTGAGATTTCTTACTTGTGAGAGTAATTAATCTGGCAGGAGTGTTTTGAATGCGCTGAAGTTTTGAGATTTGTTGAGAAGGAAGTCCAAATAAGATACTGTTGCAACAATCAAGTCTGGATGATACAAATGCGTGAATACGTGTCTCAGTCGACTTTTGATCAAGATATTTACGAATTTGGCTGATTTTTCTGATGGCAAGTGAAGCGGAGCGGCATATATTATTTACATGTGGCAACAGTGTAAGCTTATCATCAAAATTAACACCCAGGTCTTTATTATAGGAAACAGGAGATATACATGAATTACTAATCATAACAGAGGAAACTGGAGTAGTGCTTAAAAAACGTGACGAAATATGAATTACTTCAGTTTTACTATCATTAAGAATTAGTTTGTTGTCTGCACACCATGTTTTGATTTCCTTTACACACGATTCAAGTTTTGCAATAACCTGGTCTTTTTCGTTTCTATTCATTGACACATAAAAGCGTTTTTGGGTATGTGTGTGTGTGCGGAGTGGAAGGTGAGGGGGGGGGGGGGTCACCCACAATTTTTGAGTCTTGGTAAAATTTGAGATTAATCGGTAATTCTGGTATCAGGTCGGTAAAACGTAAGGCTTAAAATACGAAACAAAACAGTTTGAAGCCAAGTAGCCAATTGATAAACCGATTTTGATCATTAGTTGAACTTTTTACTTAATTTGTCTGCCATGTATTGTACACAAGGCTATTTCGGTTTTTCTTGAAACCAAAATCGTGGTATATAAAACAATGCGCATCGCATTAAAAACGTTGTTCGTCAGTTCGTGCTGGCGTTCTTAAAACTGAAAAGATTGAGGAGCCCGCAAATTGCTTTATTTTCCAAATGCATGCTAATCAAAATATCTCCTGCAATTTTCAAGAAATGTTTTCAAATTTTACCAAGATTTCCAATAATTTTAACTAATTTTCTTCCATTGTTACAAACTTAACTAGAAAATAACTAAAAAAACTTCCTGGGAAGAAACCTGACAATGGAGGAGAATTCCTTTAAGCATCGGTTTCCCAGGGATTTTTTTTCAATTCTTGGTGAATTTCTTTCGTTTTCTTTCAGTTTTGGTAAAATTCCTTCATTTTCTATCAATTTTGGTAAAAATTTTTTATATTCGGGAGTGTTTTGTTAATTTTCGGAAAATTTTCTTCCATTCTTAGGAGATGTTGCCAACTTCGTTCAAACATTTCAAATAATTTTAACAATTTTCTTGATTTTTATCAATTCTTTTTCAATTTTATGTTAGAATTGTCAAAAATTGACCTCCCAACCAGGGTGAACGCATACAACCGAAGTAAAATCCTCTCAGCAGTCCGGTAGCATGCCTATTAATGGGAAAATAAATGTTCCTATTAATGGGAACAATTTGCTACATGGAAGCTGCCATTTTGTGATATTTCCCATGATCCTTTGCTATCCTAACGTTAAAGCCTTATGCGATGTTACATTTGTCAAATTTGAAATACGTCTGGGAAAATATCTTTGCTAGGGGAAATTTAAAACTTATGAAAATACCTTCATTACTGTCATGACTACAACTTTTCCACTCCCATTTAATATGTTCACCACGCCGTTTTAAAAAAAGTCAGATAAGATAGGCTTTTAGGCACGAAATGGCCATTTTAAAAATTCAAATGTTTTTCAACACAATGGTTTGTAATACTTCAAGTACATAAATTAGATAAAATGACATTTTATCGCAACATCTAAACAATATGGCTGCACGACTTCAATATTCTCGTGTGTTATAAATGTTCTTATCAATAGGCATGCTTCCGAACTGCTCAGCATGGTATCAGTTTCTCCGGGATATTTCATTCATTTTCGGGGATTTTCTTTTTTTGTGGGCAATTATCTTTTATTTTCGGAATTTTTGTTGTCTATTTTCAGGAATTTTTCTTCAATTCTACAAAAAACTTTAACAGTTTTTCCTACAGTTTTATCAATTCTTTTTAGTTTTTTGTTGATGATTTCTCACATTTACCTCCCAGATATGGGTATATATAAGACATGCAGTCTGGAAGGAAGTGGCATATAAATCATGTTTATTTGAGGCCGTTGGTAAATCTTATATTTTACACCCCTTGTAAAAATAGTTCACAGACGCAACTGCTCGTGCACTTATAGATGATTTAACAACTTATTATAATTACCTCTGGAGGAGGGTGAATGTCCTGAAGATCTGCGGCACGAACGTCGAAGAAAATACGGAATTTGTCTGTTCCTGTATCTTGAACATAAACTAGGGGAAGGAGTAGTGGACATTTCTTCTTCTTCGGTTCCATTTACTGACATAACTGATATACTGGCCATTACTATACCGACAATGCAAATCATCTTGAATTCTTTCTCCTTGGACCTCATCTGCAGTGTGATAAAAAAAAAAAAAAAAAAAGTAAGTAATAGTTGTTGAAAAGATGTGTTTAGCATTCAAATCTATTCATCAGCAACTTTAAAGTTCAGGATGAACAAACGCACTTTATTTTTACGAGAATTCTACATTCTCTTAACTGATTGAATCTCTGCACATTTG
>JAIGNY010004302.1:177500-195000 GCA_020152595.1 Chiridota heheva
AAGTTAATCAAAAGGGAAATCCGATTACACACAACAATGGCACGCAACAGAACTTCATTTAATTTGGTTGGTGAACCTAGTAGGTGCCTTTAAAAATGTAAAAACTACAGGTTTCATTAACATTTGCAAAGCAACTAGTACTGTATAAATGCATATATGCTATAAATAAATAAATGAGATTCCACACTTTCATTGTTTCAAGTATGATATTATGAAGTTGAGGTTGAGAAGCTTCGAAGAGAGACAGGAAGAGTTATATTATACTTGGGCAACAACTCACTGTTTGATTTATTTATTAGGTAAAATACAAGTTGCATGCACTATATCCCAGGAAATAAGTAGATATTTAAGGTTTTCAACAACTTAGAATTCACCTAACAGGTTCAGCAGTTTTTTTTTTTTCTTCAACCTATATTCTTCTGTTCACTGTACAAAATTGGAAAGATATTAATGATGAGAAAATGTCAGTTTCATTTATAAGAGCATTTAGTTGTATGTCAATATGATGTATTTGAAAATGTATTAACATTTTACTGTGCTTATGTTTAGTCTTTCTTCGTAACACCTATCATGATTGGTTTGTGGGTGAAATGCATATCATAATTGAATACCTTTGTAATAATTAGTTTCGATTTTTTCTGGTAAGAAGTGCTGCAAAATTCATAATCTTTTACTTTGCATTTATAGATATCAATCTTGATACTTGAGTATTCTTCATATTTTTTTGCAGAAGTTGATCATATTTCAATAAATCTTTTTTTGACTACTGGATGTACTTTCTATTGACCTTTTTGGTGTTGGTAAGGGGTGGGGATTGATGATGACTTGTAAATTCATACCTAGCTGGTATATACAGTTGTCCTTTAAGGCTATGAGGTAAGACCTTTAAGGCAATATTTTCAAAGAATCCTGAATTCCATACAGTCATTTTACCAAGACCACAAAACAAATGAAACTCTTATGGGCCTGAGGCCCCTATAGGCTAAATTTGAGGAGGATAAAGCAAAATGTATCCCGCCCATTGGCCTGGTCCTCTCTAGAGTTCGTCAAATGCTTTATTCCTCGCCTCAATGAACAAGTCGGAATTGGTCAATGTCAGAGTGGGTACTCCTCGCAGTGGGTGAATATCACATACAGTATGGCAAGTACTCATTGTAGTGGGCAAATGTCACATAGGGTGGCTACTCCTTGTAGTGGGTAAATGTCACGCAGAGTGGGTACCTGGCCGCTTGTGTTTGACAAGAGCCCTTTGCACTTACTTCATTCCTCACCCCCGTGAACAATTCTGACTCGGAATTGATCAATACCAGAGTGGGTACTCCTCGCAGTGGGTAAATATTACATACAGTATGGCGAGTACTCATTGTAGTGGGCAAATGTCACATAGGGTGGTTACTCCTTGTAGTGGGTAAATGTCACGCAGAGTGGGTATCTGGCCGCTTGTGTTTGACAAAAGCCCTTTGCTTTTACTTCATTCCTCACCCCCGTGAACAATTCTGACTCGGAATTGATCAATATCAGAGTGGGTACTCCTTGCAGTGGGTAAATGTTACATATGGGGAGTACTTATTGTAGTGGGTAAATGTCACATAGGGTGACTCATTGTAGTAGGTAAATGTCACACAGGGTGAGTATCTGGTCCTCACTTGTGTTTGACAAAAGCCCTTTGCATTTCCTTCATTCCCCACCACCCCCGTGAACAAATCTGGCTCGGATATGGTCAATGTCAGAGTGAGTACTCACAAATTTAGGTGTATTTATTATTACTCCAAAAGTCCAGGAGAGAGAGAGAGTTGAACACACAATTACAATGACGGGGTCGTCGCCTGCGTATTCGCTTATGATAGTACAAATGCTATCACGAAACGCTTAATACGACCCGGACGAGAACACAGGTACGACGTACGGACAGACATAACATCGACAACCAAGTCAATGTCCACGGCCTTTGATAACCAGTTGTGGTGCACTGGCGTAAAAGTCCAGGATTCTCCCCTACTGTTTATATTGGCACAAAGTCAGTCTGGAAGCATGCCTAGTAACAGGAAGATTTATAACGCACGAGAATATTGAAGTTATGCAGCCATATTGTTCAGATGTTGCGATAAAATGTCATAGTTTCTCATTTATGTACTTGAAATATATAAAAATCATTGTATTGAAAAACATTTGAATTTTCAAAATGGCCGTGGTGAACATATCAAATGGGAGTGGAAAAGCTAGCAAATAGTTAGCGTTTAGGGTTCCCCCCCCCCCCTCCTATGAAGCATGGGTAAAGGCAAGCCTATCCACCCTGTCCTTAGATTTGTCTTATATGTGTGAACCCTTAAACTAAATGCATACACGCAGTGTCCTTTTTTCAAATGGTTTTCTTTCAATTTGCACACCCATACGTGCATTACAAGATGCACCAAGGACTCTGACAAATCCTGTCTGTAAGAACGTATTGTCACGACGTAAGAATTGATTTTTCTAAGGCGTAATATTAGGAGACAATATGGCCCGCATGGCCAACCATAAATGAGGACTGGCAAACGCTTGAACTGATGAAAGGATAATTGGAGAAACGCATCCAAAATTCTTGAAGCCTTTTTTGATTTATGAAAGATGTCAGGTCTTGGCAAAGAACATGTGTTATGTTAAAACAATTCTTATAGAAATGTTCCAAATAGCATATAAACTGATAAATGGAGACTGACATGGTAACCAAGTATCCTCCATTTTTGTCTATAATGTTTCTATCATATTAGTTCAGAAGTCAAGCGTGTTCATCTTATATAAAAGAGGACTTTAAAGATTAAGTTCATTATAGTAAAGCAAGTTGCCCTTTTATAAATACCTTAAAGTTTAAAACTGCATTATTAGCAGATTAGTGGAATATAAATGACTTGTGGCAAGTGTATACGTTTGGCGCCTTGTTCAGGTGTTTTATTTTAATAGTCTTCTAACTGTCTTCGGATGATAAAATAAGTGCCTTACTAGACTCTGTTCACTTCTTTCCTTTCCTGGCATATCCAATGAATTTTAAGCTACCAAAATCTCCAGCTGTCCAGAGAAAAGTTAACGCAATAAACATGATAAATGGTTACTGGTTCACTACAGAATTCAGTTCAAGATGCTCCTGCTTGTACTGTTGTATACAAATCATTTAACTTAGTGGTTCCAACTTATCTACAATCCCTGTGTATTCTTGATTAGCAGCATCATAATCATTAACGTTAATCAAAAACCAACATAGAAGTACCACGTATTAAACATGAAACATTGGGGAAAGGCACTTGCTTTGGAGGGACCAAACTTCTGGAATAATCTTCCCATCCAAATTCGCAAGGCTCATTCGATTGCTTCCTTTAAAAGCCAGATCAAAACACATATCTTTCTCAAACTTTCACTTAATATTCTCCTTTTACTGTTAGAGTTGTCATGATTGGTCGCATATCTGTGTAGTTATCCGTTATTGTTCTTTATTATGTGGTATTATTCATCTGTACCATAAAGGTATTTTGCAATGTAAAGCGCAACTGAACTTGACATTTTTATGGTAGTGCGCTATAGGCAATATAAGATTATCAAAGTTAAACTTAAATAAAGACATAGGAATGTGATGATATGACGTCACAACTAGTTTGATTACGGTCGTTTTTACACAAATAAGGCAGAACCTCAAACTGAATATCTCCTGTTTTGATGCTTTTTTGCCATTTTGTTTCTTTTAATAAATAATTGGCCTTGTTATACTGAACTGCTGAACTAATCCTTAAATTTTGAACTTTTTACTGAAGCTTTTAGACTCATAACTGAAAAATAATCTTTTGACCTTTCACGTTACCATAGTAAAATTCGAACTAACTTTAAGCGACTGGGGACGATTTTATGGTCCTCGACATGGAATTTTGGAAAGTATTGGCGGGGAGTTGAGAAGAGGGGGGGGGGTGGTTGATCGTACACCACACTTACTATATCGTTCTGTTTTTGCACAATGGCAATTGAAGTGCATAAGCGCTAGATCACAGTCAGTTCGGTTCGTGCTCCCGATGGGGAGATCTCCTGATTGGAAGATCGGGGAGATTGAGACATGCGCAGTGACCATAATTTAAAGTGTTGCTAATAAGTTCAGCCGTTTAAATATTTTTACTTTTCAAGTTTTGTAATTCTAATGTTGTATACTTTGCAAATTATATAGAAATGAATATTTCTGTATAAATTGAGCGTTTGCTGGTGACCAAAATGTTAAAGTCTGTTCTTCAGAAATTATTTAAATGAATTTTTAAAGATTACTATAAAATCCTCTGGTAAAAATCAAATTTGCGCTGGTGAAAATGGAGAAAATAATTGTATCGTTCTGTTGCACCAATAAAATGATAATATTTATCGTGCGTTTTCCCTACCTTTGGTTTAAACTTTTTCTACCGTTATGTATTTCTTTAAAAAGATTTGAAGTTGGAAAGATGCATTGTGGGTTATTATGACAAAAATTTCCCGATTGGAAAAATTCCCGTTCGGGTGTGTGGACCGGACTGACGACAATCAAGTTTGCCCGGGCCTTCTGGTTATACAACCTCGATACGTCAATGAAGTAGATAGGGAGGGTTGAGGGGCGTATTATTCGTGCCTAAATATATTATGGTCAGGTTCAGTTAGTCAACATAAAACTTTTTAATGACCAAGGCGTAAGGTTTTAACAAAAGCGACTCCTTTTTGGGTTTCAAACCGCATATATTGATTTGTCACAAAATATACTTTTGGTATTAAAAATAGCGCCATGATATAAGCGACGAGGGAGCCTAGCTTCCTCAACATGGGGTTAAAGTAAATGATAAATATGTTACTTATTTATTTGCAAAAATGTCACTTCCCGGATGAATGTAATTTATCTAATGGGGTTATGACAGTAGAGGTCCTCGACAAGGGGGTGGTGTATCCCCCACCCCCTCTGAAGGTACCCTTCTTCAATCTGTGTGTCTTAAAAGCGGATAGAAAAATGATTAATCAAAAAGGGCGACAATGTGATGTTTAATTTACAATGTTATACCCAAAATCTAATATGATGATGCGTTTACCTTTAAATTTCTTTACCTTTAAAGAGTGATCTTTTAAGGCTTTTCTCAAATGTCTTAAATCCACTCAATAGAAAACATGATTTCCTTCAAAACTGAAATAAAATGAAAAACTTACGTTTATCTTTTGTTTTATATCAGTTGTTAAGCTATGTAAAACCTATCGGCTGCGGTTCATCCTCAAACAGAAAACATAATCCAACATATGGATTTCTATATCTTTCGACGATCCGATGCGTAAATAAAAAATATATTTTCCAAAAGTAAAGTGATGGATATTTCAAAGTATCCATTACTTAAATATCCGTCTCTCCTTACTCCTTTCTTCGAATGACTAAAAATTGCACTTTTTTTCCGCCCACCGTCTAAAACACTCATTGAATGGCAATAGGTTCAAATTCATGACGTACACTTCCGAAATACTATAAATTCATATTGACTCATAGCAGGAGCGAAAAGGATTTCTATAACTTCGACGTGCCTCCCTGCCAACCCCGTTCCTACTGAAGTAACCTCCATTTCTACTTAACATACACCGCATGGGCGGATCCAGGGAGGGGGTGGCTAGCCCCCTTTTCCGGTCAAAATAAAACAAAACTTAGGCAATAGTTTAATACGAATTCTTGCATATAATATTTTCTGATCAATAAGAATTTTGTAATTATATCGTTTAGTGTGAATTGATCAAAATCATGTTAGGCGAACTGGTAGAGTGAGCACCAATGCTTAAGATTACGTTTGTACATAGATTTAGAATAGTGCTATTGCTTTAGTGCTTCTTCTTACCCAATTGCAAGTATGCGCGTGTGTCATTAAGTACGTACATACGGCTTGTTAATCACGGCAGATCGCATAGCTAGCTAGACGTAAACAGAAGATAGACCGAACTTGGTTTTATATCAAATCATGGACCATCCTTTCAGAAAAAAAGAGGTGTTCTAAACAACAAACTTTGGATAGTTTTTTGAGATAATCAGAAGGATGTAGGACATCCTCACCCTTCACGCAGGGACTTACATCCACGGTTATAGATAGGAGCTTAGTCTTTCAATATATTTTTTTAAACTACACCTTGGCCACTTTGGGCGTAGATCAAAAAAAAAAGTGGGAGGGGGGTGGGGGGTGTATACATCCCACACCTTTTGACAAATTAAGAGTAAAATGTGTTTCAACATTAAGCATGTTTTGAGTCATTTTTTGGCCAATTTAAACTTTGGACTATTAAATATTCCAGGAGCTTCCAGTGGCTTCGCCCCCTTGACCCCCCACCGGGGCTTTGCCCCTGGACCCCACCAGGGACCCTTTAGCGCGCCCCTAAATCCCACGCCGAACGTCTCGCGCTTCGCTCGGATTGCCGTTAACGCGGCAATATCTTTCCACAACTTAAAATCACCCCCTTCATGCTCTTCCTGGTCACCCCCCTTTTACAAATCCTAGATTTTTTAAAAGAGATCAAAATTTGCGAAATCCTCACTGAATGACTGAGAGATAACACGGAGGGTCCGTAGGGTTATCCCGAGGTAAGGATTTCGCAAATTTACATCTTTTGGATATATTCGGTCCTTAGGGTTTTCAGATAGCAATAGAATAGATAGTGTGATTGCATATCAGCATATGATTGTATTGAAGCCTATTTGTTAGTTTTAGATCTAAGAAGACGCCCAATCATCCGGGTGGTACCTCGTTTATATAGAGTTTAAAACGGCAGTACTATGTTTTGGATTTGCTGTTTTTGCCCTCCCCGACTTTGCCAAGTGCACAAATTTGTGAAATCCTCACATGTATAAAATTGCGAAACGCTCACCATCCGGATTTGCTTTTTTTTGCCAAGCTCGACTTTGTCAAGTGTACAGCTGTATTTTGCCATCCTCGACATTGTCAAGTGTACAAAATTGCAAAATCCTCACTGTGTAAATTTGCGAAATGCTCACCTAATGGAATTTCCTAATTTTATTCCGGAGGAGATGATTTGCGAAATGCTTACGGTGAGAATTTGCGAAATTTTCACAGTGAAAATTTGCTAAATGCTCACGGTAAGGATTTGTAAATTTTGCACCATTTGAAGATCTCGCACCATTTGGAGAACTCGCACCATTTGGAGAACTTGCACCATTTGAGGAACTCGCACCCTTTGAAGAACTCGCACCCTTTGAAGAACTCGCACGATTTGAAGAGCTCGCACCATTTGAAAAACTCGCACCATTTGAAGAACTTGCACCATTTGAAGAACTCGCACCATTTGAAGAACTTGCACTATTTGAAGAACTCGCACCATTTAAGGAACTCGCACCATTTACAAAATTCGCCGCACATTTGAAACACTCGCACCATTTGAAATACTGGCACCATTTGAAGAACTCGCACCATTTAAAGAACTCGCACCATTTGAAGATCTCGCACCATTTGGAGAACTCGCACCATTTGAAGAACTCGCACCCTTTGAGAAACTCGCACCCTTTGAAGAACTCGCACCCTTTGAAGATCTTGCACCATTTGAAGAACTCGTAACATTTGAAGAACTCGCACCACTTGAAGAACTCGCACCACTTAATGAACTCGCACCACTTGAAGAACTCGAACCACTTGAAGAACTCGCACCATTTGAAGAAGTCGCACTATTTGAAGAACTCGCACCCTTTGAAGAACTCACACCCTTTGAAGAAATCGCACCATTTGAAGAACTCGCACCCTTTGAAGAACTCGCCGCACATTTAAAGAATTCGCACCATTAGAAGAACCCTCGCACCATTTGAAGAGCGCTCGCCTCATTTGAAGAACTCGCATCACTTAATGAACCCTCGCACCATTTGAAAAACGCTCGCACCATTTAAAGATTCCCGCATTATTTGAAGAATTCTCGCACTATTTGAAAAATGCTTGCACCATTTGAAGAACTTGCACCCTTTGAAGAACTCGCACCATTTGAAGAGCTCGCACCATTTGAAGAACTCCCACCATTAAAAAAACTCGAACCATTTGAAGAACTCGCTCCTTTTGAAGAGCTCGTACCATTTGAAGAACTCGTACCACTTGATGAACCCGCATCACTTAAAGAACTCGCACCACTTGGAGAATTTGCTCCACTTGAAGAACTCGCACCATTTAAAAACTTCGAAACATTTGAAGAACTCGCACCACTTAAGGAACTCGCACCACTTGATGAACCCTCGCACCACTTGAAGAACTCGCAACACTTAAAGAACTTGCACCACTGGAAGAACTCGCACCATTTGAAGAGCTCGCACCACTTGAAGAACTCGCACCCTTTGAAGAACTCGCCCACATTTGAAGAACTCGCACCATTTGAAGAGCTCGCACCACTTGAAGAACACGCACCATTTGAAGAACTCGCACTAGTTGAAGAACTCGCACCATTTGAAGAACTCGCACCATTTGAAGAACTCGCACCATTTGAAGAACTCGCACCCTTCAAAGAACTCGGACCCTTTGAAGAACTCACACCATTTGAAGAACTCGCATCATTTGAAGAACTCGCATCCTTTGAAGAACTCGCCGCACATTTGAAGAACTCGCACCATTTGAAGAACTCGCACCATTAGGAGAACTCGCACCATTTGAAGAACTCGCACTATTTGAAGAGCTTGCACCATTTGAAGAATTCGCACTATTTGAAGAGCTCGCACCATTTGAAGAACTCGCACTTTTTGAAGAACTCGCACCCTTTGAAGAACTCACACCATTTGAAGAACTCGCACCATTTAAAGAACTCGCACCCTTTGAAGAACTCGCCGCACATTTGAAGAACTCGCACCATTAGAAGAAACCTCCCACCATTTGAAGAGCGCTCGCCTCATTTGAAGAACTCGCACCACTTAAAGAACTTGCACCACTGGAAGAACTCGCACCATTTGAAGAGCTCGCACCACTTGAAGAACTCGCACCCTTTGAAGAACTCGCCCACATTTGAAGAACTCGCACCATTTGAAGAGCTCGCACCACTTGAAGAACACGCACCATTTGAAGAACTCGCACCACTTAAAGAACTCGCACCACTTGATGAACCCTCGCACCACTTGAAGAACTCGCACCACTTAAAGAACTTGCACCACTGGAAGAACTCGCACCATTTGAAGAGCTCGCACCACTTGAAGAACTCGCACCCTTTAAAAACTTCGAAACATTTGAAGAACTCGCACCACTTAAAGAACTCGCACCACTTGATGAACCCTCGCACCACTTGAAGAACTCGCACCACTTAAAGAACTTGCACCACTGGAAGAACTCGCACCATTTGAAGAGCTCGCACCACTTGAAGAACTCGCACCCTTTGAAGAACTTGCCCACATTTGAAGAACTCGCACCATTTGAAGAGCTCGCACCACTTGAAGAACTCGCACCCTTTGAAGAACTCGCCCACATTTGAAGAACTCGCACCATTTGAAGAGCTCGCACCACTTGAAGAACACGCACCATTTGAAGAACTCGCACCACTTAAAGAGCTCGCACCATTTGAAGAACTCGCACCCTTCAAAGAACTCGGACCCTTTGAAGAACTCACACCATTTGAAGAACTCGCATCATTTGAAGAACTCGCATCCTTTGAAGAACTCGCCGCACATTTGAAGAACTCGCACCATTTGAAGAACTCGCACAATTTGGAGAACTCGCACCATTTGAAGAACTCGCACTATTTGAAGAGCTTGCACCATTTGAAGAATTTGCACTATTTGAAGAGCTCGCACCATTTGAAGAACTCGCACTTTTTGAAGAACTCGCACCCTTTGAAGAACTCACACCATTTGAAGAACTCGCATCATTTGAAGAACTCGCCCCATTTGAAGAACTCTCCTTATTTGAAACACTCGCCCCATTTGAAGAACTCGCCCCATTGGAAGAACTCGCACCATTTCAAGCACTCGTACCACTTGAAGAACTCGCATTATTTGAAGAACTCGCACCATTTGAAGAACTCGCATTATTTGAAGAACTCGCACCATTTGAAGAACTCGCACCATTTGAAGAGCTCGCACCATTTGAAGAACTCGCACCCTTTAAAGAGCTCGCACCCTTTGAAGAACTCGCACCATTTGAAGAACTCGCACCATTTGAAGAAGTCGTACCATTTGAAGAACTCGCACCACTTGAGGAACTCGCACGATTTGAAGAACTCGCATCACTTGATGAACCCTCGCACGATTTGAAGAACTCGCACTACTTGAAGAACTCGCACCACTTGAAGAACTCGCATTATTTGAAGAACTCGCACATTTGAAGAACTCGCATTATTTGAAGATCTCGCACCATTTGAAGAACTCGCACCATTTGAAGAGCTCGCACCATTTGAAGAACTCGCACCCTTTAAAGAGCTCGCACCCTTTGAAGAACTCGCACCATTTGAAGAACTCGCACCATTTGAAGAAGTCGTACCATTTGAAGAACTCGCACCACTTGAGGAACTCGCACCATTTGAAGAACTCGCACCACTTGATGAACCCTCGCACGATTTGAAGAACTCGCACCACTTGAAGAACTCGCACCACTTGAAGAACTCGCACCACTTGAAGAACTCGCACCATTCGAAGAACTCCCACCATTTGAAGAAATTCCACCATTTGGAATTTCCCTTTTTAATTCCGGAAGGTGAGGATTTGGAAATTGCTCAGGGTGAGGATATAGCAAATTATCTCCCGCCTAAGTTTGAAATTCTTGCGCATGTCAATATCTGGTGTACAAAGATTACAAATAGGAAAGAAAATACTGCTCTGTGATTGCACGATTGGTTGCAGAGTACAAACTCAGTATGTCAAAATTGAGTTGAAATAATGGTGTATTTTGGGAGTAAATATTTTTGAGAGTTGATTTTGAAGTCTGTAATTTTATGAAGCCAAATTGGTTTTAGTTTCTTTTTTAAAGTAGAATATTTTAGCGAGTTGAGTTTTGAAGCAGAATATTTGTACTAATCCATTTTTTGATACAGCTGATTTCTGAAGCAGAATATTTTTTACCGAGTCATTTATAAAAACAGTTTAGATTTGTAATGGCTCATCGATTTGAAGATTTATGTGGAGGAAGAGCCAGTTTCAAAATTTAAGCCTGTTGAACACAGTGACACTTTTTAGCATTTTAATAACAAGGTCACCTCGTTCCAATTTTCCGATAACCTGATTATCGAAATCATTCTCATGATGGGTAGGGGTAACACACAAGTTTTTACCAGTCCCCAGTAAATATATCAAACCAGTTCCCAGTAAATACCTAAGACCAGCTCCCAGTAAATACCTAATACCAGTCCCCAATAATACCTAAGACCAGTCCTAAGTAAATACCTAAGACCTAGTCCCAGTAAATACCTAAGACCAGTCCCAGTAAATATCTAAGACCAGTCCCCAGTAAATACTTAAGACCAGTCCCCAGTAAATACCTAAGACCAGTCCCCAATAAATACCTAAGGCCAGTCTCAGTAAATACCTAAGACCAGCCCCAGTAAATACCTAAGACAATATCTTTTTTCCTTTTACCAGTAAATACCTAAGGCCAACCCAGTAAATATTTGTTGGACTGATTGCATAGCTGGCTTAGTGTAGTACCAGTTTGGGGCAGGAAAAACAATTATGTGCGTACATAATATATATATATATATATATATATATATATATATATATATATATATATATATATATATATATATATATATATATATATATATATATATATATATATATATATATATATATATATATGTATATATATATATATATATATATATATATATATATATATATATATATATATATTTATATATATATATATATATATATATGTATATATATATATATATATATATATATATATATATATATATATATATATATATATATATATATATATATATATATATATTATACTCTGATTGCGCAGTGTACATACTCAGTATGCCAATAGCGACGTAGATGGGAAAACCTAAGGAATGTAATTTTAAAGAATAGACCACAAAGCCATGGGTATCTGGTTGGGAAAATAAGTAAACAAGAAACGATTTTTGTACACTCATATTTTTTATTTTGATACAATCATACAAACATATCGTTATTATGTACACTCATATTTTTTGATTTGATACAATCATACAATTATATTGTTATTTTGTATTTCCTCCATTAACAGAAATGTGTGTTGCCTCCGTTATTGTCGGCCTGGTTTACGTACTTTCTGTCCTGGTAGATGACCATGTTTTATCTGTAAGAATAAGAATACAAGCACAATGTATGCAAAAATGAATTTAGTTGATCATTTGTAGTAGTACTGAGCAATATAGAGTTTACAGATGCACGATTACATTTACCTTTCACATGAATAGTTGCCGGTCCTACCTGCAGCAGCAAAACATTTCATGTAATGAAAGCGCTTAGTAAAGATTTCATAAATCCGACAGTTTTTAAAGTGTATTGGTTTTATGAAAATTGGCAGAAAAACTACAATACAGTTCCAAGTAACTATGAATTTGTGGAAGGTTTACCCTTTTCAGATTATTTGAAAAGGATTGACACTACTCAAGATAATGTGACGTCATTGATGATTTGATGTCAGAAATGGGTCAGAAAGGGAGTGAAGTAGTCACCAAATTATTTACACGTGACTGTCACCATGCAAATATATCGGTGATTTTAATTGTCCAAAATTTTTCAAAGGTGGAAGAAAGTTACAGCAAAATTTACATCACATGTCAATATCTAAAAACCCTGCAGATATGAGTGTGATCAATACAATGGCTAAGCAAATGTATCCTGGTAAGAAAAAAGGAGAAAGTTTCCTAATGCTGTACGAAGAAGCAGCATCTAAAACGTTTGGTTATTTATTTGGTTATTACATTAAAGCCTGGTAAGTCTGATAAGTTACGATTGCGCACGAATGTGTTTAAAAATGTGCAAACAAGTTTTAAAATATGAAAATGTATATAAAGTAAGATTTGATTGTATTTTGTAATCAGTTGTGTACATGATGGAGGGTTCACATAAATTTGATTATATAAAAGGCATAAAGATATGTTAGCTGCATTGTGTAACTCAATTTTAAAGATTGTTGTAAAATTTGTACAAATGTATCACCAGCTTGTTATCAAATACTTGGCGAGTTTGCCTTGAACATCAATTAAGGAACAGTGCCTTTGACCGAAAAACAAAAAGCGTGTATGCGTCCTTATTCTAAGATTTTCAAGTGTTGGCTCATAAATCTATCTCGCAGACAGTGAAGAAGGAAGCTTTTGTGAAAATTGTTGTTAAGGGGCGAGATCAAAGAGAGGGGGGGGAGTAACTTTTATCAGCGTGTGATTAAACCGGTGTTGCAAACAATAAGCGCTTTGCCTGGTATACCGGCATTCATGTTTGAAAAAGAGACTTATACTGGTAAGAAATCAAAACCAAAAAAGAAACGCACATGAAGCGTTCTATAGTTATCCCCTATGCTGAATATATAGCAATGAAAAGGAATTATGAACAACCCCTTACTGAAAACAAACTGGTATTTAATCTTGAAGAAGAAATGAAAAAGATTATGGATGACAGTACTTTGCATGATGATACAAAAAAATGATAAATACAACTTTGTTTTAAAAGAACATCAACGATTTAATCCCATTGCGGTTCAAAGCTCTAACACCTTTTTTTTTTGCCCACACCGACAATAGGCTGTTACCGTACAAATCACCGAGTTCTGAGGAGTTGGAGATTCCTAAAGCTTTGTCGGTATCAATAAGCGAAAAGGAGCAAGGAAAAGCAAAGAGTTCTGAACGCTATATGGAATGAAATGGGTGATAGGTTTAACGAAGAAGGAGCTTTTATCTATGGTGGCAAAGAAATCAACGATCGAGTTTGAGTGATTTATTAGCTCAAATGCATCACCAAGGAGACATTTGACGGCGCCAAGAATTGATAAATTTGTATCCGCGTTATCAACACTTTTAGTTATTCCAAATCTTTGATTAAGAGAGATGGTGAGAGAGATGCGAGTTAAACCAATCCCATATAAGGACGATGATGATAAACTCGATCTTAGTCAGGACGAAGTTACCGAAGAAGACATCAAAAAGCTTATACCAGATACTTACGAAGAAGAAACGGAAGCAACTGGGTTTTTGAAGGAGTGGATGAAATTTTGAATCAAAACAGACATGGCAGGAATGCCCACACTTAGCTTAACAAACATTTTACGCCGTCTTAAATGTAACTATGCTTGCTGTGGTGGAAAAGTGATAATCAAAACAGAAAATAACGAAACAGATGCCAAACTTAGAGGTCGGATTACAACATTGATTCAATCTTTCAGCGCCCATTGGATTTGCAGGACAAGCGAAAGTCGTCAGACAGAAACCCAAGGGGGGAAAGAAGAGGGACGTTTTGAAGTGGTCGAGGTTACAGGATCTTACAGTCTTCACAAGCGAAGACGCAAGAAGTTTTATCGGCGGCAAGTGACGGTGTTTGGTGAAGCGGAAGAACTACAAGCAGATTTAATGGACGTGCAATTCGTAGCAAAACATAATAAAGGTTATAATTATATTTTATCCGTGATTGATGTATTTTCTAAAAAAGGGTGGCTGGAACCGGTGAAACATAAAACCGGAGAAATGGTGGCAGATGCTTTAGAATTTTTTTCCATAGAGCGGGTTATACACCTTAACTTATAAAGACAAAGAATTTTACAACAGCAAGGTGAAGGCACTTTTGTCCAAACATAATGTAAAATTGTTTTCAACCCATAGTGAACAGAAAGCGAGAATATTTGAAAGGTTTAATCGCACAATAAAATCAATTATGTGGAAATATTTCACATATAAAGGTGTAATGGTTAGATATTTTTACCTTTGGTCGAAAAAGGCTATAATTCTCGGTTTCACAAATCGATAGGTTTAGCCCCTGTAGAGGTAAATAAGAAAACTCAAAAAATAATATGGCAACGTTTGTATGGTGACATGAAAAAATGATAACCTACTCACATATTACAAATAGGGGACAAACTTCGCATCTCTAAAGAAGCAGGGATATTCGAAAGGGGACATTATCAAAATTGGACCCAGGAAGTGTTTGAGGTAACAGTTGTGATGCATCATGATAAAGTTATGTGTAAATTGAAGGACCTCGAGGGAGAAGATATAGAAGGATCATTTTATCCAGAAGAGGTACAAAGGGTGGGGTAACCAGAAGCGTACAAAATTAGAAAAGTGTTACGTACAACAGGTGTTGGTGCAAATAAGAAATATTTTGTACAAAGTGGCTGGGATACGGAGATAAGTTTAATTCGTGGATCGATGGTGAAAATTTGGTAAATGGCGGTTCAACAGGACTTCACATGAGTATTACCCAGTAATGCCGATATGGGATGGTACCGGGTAATACAATCTATGATTTTAAAAAGCATTAAAGTTCACGGAAGGATTGGAAATTTGGGAATATTGCATTATATTTTCCAAGTGACGTATTTTGAGTAAATTCGTCAAATACGACAATAAAAGCTTCGAGATTAAGACCAGTTCACTCCGGTTGTTTCCCATTGTACCTTTGCGAGAGTTTACAAAGAAAGTCATGCATGGGGAAAATGGTTTGCGAATGCTGGCGATATAGGCAGTTTGCGAGTCCAGTTTATCATAGATGCTGTAGAGGGTAAAAAGGTATATAAAATAGGTTTCAAGTCCAATTGACAGAATGTGGAAAAAACTGGAGCTATATTATTTCATCTGGGGTACGGCAGTGGCGAAACATAATATTAACATATGGCAACTCATTGACAATAGCTGACAGCGCTTGTAGGTCAACAAGTTTAGACAAAATTCATGTCTATTGTAATGTAACAGCACCGGTTTTGGTGGACGGTGAGAGGAAAAGATCATTATTTACTGGAGTTATAAATAAAACGGAGGGGGGGGGGTGTAGTATACAACCCAAAGGTTGTTAGGTACTTGCCACTGGATAATAACAACATAAGGTTTGTTAATTTTTCATTAGAAACGAACGAAGGTATACCTACTGGTATTGAAAAGAGCACGACTGTAATAGAATTGCATTTAGGAGACGTAATATTTTGTTAAAAAAATGGCCACAAAGATGCCAGAGTTTCATTGGCAAATTAGCAGAAAACCGAATCTTGTTTTATCAAATATTTTTAGACAAAAACCACCCTACCCCATTTAATTGGATGGGGATTGGACTGTGGAGGTACAGAATGCCTACTTTCCATTTTCTCATAACGTTTACGGGGCTGAGTTTGGTAAAAACGTTGATCCTTAGTGAAGCTGTCGGTGAATCCGCTACGATCGACAAAAGAATAGTGGAGTTGAAACAACCTGATAATCTTGCACAAATGGAAATAAGTAGTTTTGGGGTTGGTAAGCGGTGGGCAGTAGACACAGGTCTTCTAACAAAGTTAAGAATATAATTGATCAGAGACGGTGCTGACGCTGGGAAGATACGAATGAAACCAGCCTCGGAATTAGTTAACTTTTAGTTTCAAGGGCCAATATGTCACATTCGTGGATTTAAAAGTAAGAAAGTGTCAATAGAGCATGGCTCCCATATCGGTGCTTGGCCACCTGCATCAGGGTCCGCTACACCATGGACAGTGGCTGATTTTCCGTTTGTGTCACCTTGAATACGACATATGTACGTGTATGCTAACATTGTTACAGAATATGATGGGGAGTAATTTGGCCACATTATTGATGCATTCAAAAGTTGACAGTTTTGAGCCTTATACCGTGAGAAATGTCAATGTAAATACACAGACAATTAATTTCATAGTAATAGCAATATATGACGGGTTAGGCTATCCCATAGAATTTACTGCAGGAGAAACTGTGCTAGATTTGTATTTTAAGCAAAAGAGATTGCCTGTATTGTAAAGACTGCCTGTGTTATAGAAAAGTGTATATAAGTGATAAAAGTTTGTATTTGGTCATTACTGAACAAGATTTTGTTTGTGTATCATTGTGGTTATTGCTGTGTTTTTTTGGTTCGCCTTATCACAGAGGCGAGGGGGAGGGGGTGAGGGTATGGGAGGATTATTTGCAGGTTTAGCCTGTGGGTTGATTTGAATAATTAAAACTGGTTTAAAAGTAGGTGATAAAGCAGCAAAAGCAAGAGGTCCTGGAATAACAAGAAGTTTGGCAAAGGAGCTGCAAGGGAGGGTACCGATGCATTGGCAGATATTGTAGCGGGAAAAGGTGTGAAATCCACGTTAAAGACAATCAGTGCTAGAGAACAGAATAAAATAGCTGCAAATTTAAAAAAAACTAAATGCAGCAAGGAGACGAATGCAATCAGGTTGCGGTAAAAAACAGTTACCAAGAAGAAAACAAGTCAGAAAAGGAAAAAGACACGAGGCGGTGGAGGAGCAGAAAAATTGGTTTTAGATATACAAAAAATTGGCAAAGTACATGCAGTAGCAAGATAGCTTAATCACTATTGATGGATAGATCAAGAATGTTCTTATTTCCA